>CAJNDT010002913.1:262500-269066 GCA_905221615.1 Symbiodinium sp. CCMP2592
TGACTTCTGAATCCCTCCTAGAAGTTACTTTTATTTTAGCCTCCTTATAGTTCCATATATATACAGTCAGAAACCCTAAAAGTTATTTTTTAGCCTCATTCCATATAGAAAGTCAAAAATTCAACATCACAAATAATAAAGAGCCAACCGGAAGAACGCCAAGATAAGTAGGAAGGACTCGTCATTTATTAAGGGTTTAAGGTTTTAGGGTTCCTGAAGGGTACATTTCACGTTAGTTGCCTACCGGGCCTGAATCGAAACCCCACACCTTCCCGAAAATAACCCTCAAAGCCCTAAAGAAAAAAACGTCCTAATTTAATTATGGCCTAAACCCCTACCCTGACTAGACCCTGAACCGCAGGCAAGCGTCACCCTCCAGCTCACGCCGAAGATGCTCCAGCCAAGCAGGGGAGGATGCAATGAAGACACCTGGGAGAAGTGGCGAGATGAGCTTAAGGCAAGGGTTCAGAAGAACAGGTAAGTAGAAATCATGAACACCGGCAAGCAGGCGTTGTGCTTCGTAATACGGCCACAGTACAGACCAGCCCCCCTATGGCTTGCCGCGGCTTTGGCACCCCTTTAAGTCAACATTGTTACTAGTAACACCACAATCAGACGAAGGCTCAGGGTCCGGCTGTGTCATGCACGAAGGCAACTCAACCTGGGCATGAGGCAATGGCAGCTAAGTCTGTCCAAGCACTGACATGGAAGCACTGAGAGTCAACAACACATTGCAGACGCGGCAAGCTCTGATTTTGACACATCCTTGTCGCAGGCTCACAGCTAAAGTTTAGACCTCGCCGTAGAACGCCTCAAGCCTTCTCAGGCCCAGCGGGGGGTCGAGGGCCAGGTCGGCGGGCTTGTCTTCCAGGTCAAGGTCGGGGGCGAGGTCGCCAGCACTGCCCGCCTGGTGGTTGATCTGAAGGTTGGGGGCGAGGTCGCCAGCACTGTCCGCGTGGTGGTTGATCTGAGTCTGAAGGTCGGGGGCGAAGTCGCCGGCACTGCCCGCGTGGTGGTTGATCTGAGTCTGAAGGTCGGGGGCGAAGTCGCCGGCACTGCCCACGTGGTGGTTGATCTGAGTCTGAAGGTCGGGGGCGAGGTCGCCAGCACTGTCCGCGTGGTGGTTGATCTGAAGGTCGGGGTCGAGGTCGCCGCTGGGCTCGCCGCCGTTGTCGATGGCCTCGTCGGACGAGGACGTGGCACCACTCAGCGTGGGCGAGGGCCTGGACTCGGACAGTTTGCGAAAGAACAGCTCATCCTCAAGCTTATCCATAAATTTCTGCAACTTAGTCACGAGGACGATGACCTTCTCCTCCACATTCTCCATCCTCTGTCCGAGCTTCTTGTACCGCCCTGAGAAGTCACTCCGAATGTTTCTCAGCTTCTCCGAGTACTGACGCTTCAGCTCCTGCTCGACCTCGTGCTTCATATTCTGATGCATCTTCTTTCGCCTAGCATCCCAGGACTGGAAAGGCTTCGAGGACGAGGACGGTGCAGGCTTCGAGGACGGTGCCGCGGCCGTGGGCTTAGTCGCAGCAGATCCACGCTTCGAGGACGGTGCCGCGGCCGTGGGCTTAGTCGCAGCAGATCCAGTAGTCTTCTTACCACGCGCCATAGCAAACAAGTGGACAGGACGAATAATAACACCAACAAAAATGCTTGGCCCGAATCTACAGCAGATAAAAAACAGAATGGTGCCCAGCTGAGTTCTCTCAAACATGATGCGAGACAGACGCATTGCATGAGTAACACACTGCTTTCTGTGCTGCTGTTTTTGGCATCGGCGCCTCCAAGGCTAAGCAATCTTGACAAATCAAAACATCCCAGTGGATCTCTGCCCGATCATCCTGTTAAATATTATTGTCTGCATAGGGTTTCTGTCTAATATTATTTGAATATTTAACCCTAAGCTGGCGGATCCAAGGGACAGGAGAACGGGGACGACGACGAGGGCGTCACTCACAACTCGCCCTGGTCATCCTCAGCGGGAAGCTCCTGCGTGGGGACGACGACGAGGGCGTCACTCACAACTCGCTTTGGTCATCCTCAGCACCACCGGGAAGCTCCTGCGTGGTGGCGTCATCGTCGACATCATCATTGTCATTAGCAGCACCCTCCTCGTCGTCTGCCCCCGAGATGACGGACGGGGCCGAGGCCGTGCTGAGGCGCCTTTGCGGGGTCGACGGAGGGACTGAAGGCGGTGGCGCGGGCGGCGTGGCCGAGGGCGGCGTGGCCGAGGGCGGCGTGGCCGCGGGCAGCGCGGGGTCGATCGACTGAGCCAACTCCGGCCGGAAGAATCGCTCATCTCCCTGGTCCATCACGGCCTCCATCACACGGGCGAGGACGGTGTCGAGGACGAGACGCTTCTGCGTCTCGTTCGCATACCTTGGATGACGCGAGGGCTGGATAGCAAGTGACGGATGCAAGCACAACTGCTGACTGCTGCCATGGTACACCACCAGGCACGGGACCCTGAGTCGCACTGCCTGCAGCAGCATAGTCCCGGCACCCGGCGTGAAGATGACCAGGCGGGTGGCATCGTCGGGCATGCGAATGGTATGCAAAATCATTTTGCACACCACATCACACCTGTGACAAGTGTCTTCAAATCAACATGGCTGCATTTCCAACTATACCAATGAAATGCATCTGTCAGGCCTTTCGTAGAGGGCGAGGGGGACGTGGTCGAGGGCGTCCATGTCGGCCGTGTAGCTCTGCAACGACGAAGCCAGGGAAAAAACATGTATGACACACTCACGAACTCAAACGAACGCTGCCTCGATCTTGCTGTCGCTCACCAGGTTCCGCTGCTGCTGCGACTGCCACGCCTTGTCATCATGAGGTGCTAAGTTAAGTTGAAAGACACTGCTGTAAATGACAAGGGACAAACATAACTCGGGCCTTCTCCTTCTCAAAGCGCTGGACCATGACGAGGGCGTTGGGATCCGGCAACGGAATCGGCAAGAAGGGCGAGGCCGAGGACTCCCACCCTGGTCCACCCAGGAACTTGTGCTCCCGCGACGGCACCAATCCATTCTCCTTCCTGAGTTGGAAACACAGATTGCAAGGCGATTACTAATCGTCACTTCACACTGCAGTCTAGGCTCATACCAAAGATGAAATTCTCCCGTCCGTGGACAGTGGCGAGGGCGCCTGCGGGGGCGGTCTTGCGCCGCTTGAGGGCCGCCTCCTCAGACCTCATGACTGACAGAGGTGAACGAATTGCAACAAAAGAACTGCTACGAATTGAGACATGTAGTAGGACTACTGGCCTCGTCGTCCTAGTCATAGCAGCAACACGACGTCGTAGGAGAAGTGGCAGCAGAACGACAATGTTATTGGTGTGTACTACTACTTACCCGCAGCAGTGGCAGTAGCACCAGCGTTGGTAGTAGCGGTAGCAGTAGCACTAGCTCAGCCGCAATAGCACTAGTAGTAGCAGTAGTTTGTCGTCGTAGTAGCTACTATTTCTGAAATTACCTTTATTAGCAGTAAGATTACAGTCTAGCAGTAGCTTTAGTTAGTAACAGTGAACTCGCAGCAGTAGTAGTAGTAGTAGTAGTAGTAGTACTAGTTGTAGTAGTAGTAATAGTAGTAGTAGTAGTAGTAGTAGTAACAATAAAACAACAGTAGTACTAACTACACTTACTAGAACCAGTACCAGTAGTAGTACTAGGAGTAGTAGTGGGTGGTAGTAGTACTAGTAGTAGTAGTAGTAGTAGTAGTAGTAGTAGTAGTAGTAGTAGTAGTAGTAATAGTAATAGTTAGTAATAGTAGTAGTAGTAGTAGTAGTAGTAGTAGTAGTACTACTAGTAGTAGTAGTAGTAGTAGTAGTAGTAGTAGTAGTAGTAGTAGTAGTAGTAGTAGTAGTAGTAGTAGTAGTGTAGTCGTCGTCGTCGTAGTTTGTCGTAGTAGTAGTTGTTGCTGTTGTAGCAGTAGTAGTAGTAGCAGTAGTAGTAGTAGTAGTAGTAGTAGTTAATAATAGTAGTAGTAGTAGCAGTAGCAGTAGTAGTAGTAGTAGTAGTAGTAGTAGTAGTAGTAGTAGTTAGTAGTAGTCGTCGTCGTCCTAGTAATAGTAGCAGTAGTATATAGTAGTATTACTAACTTAGTACTAGTAGAAGAAGTCGTCGTAGTAGTAGAAGGTACAACGAGTACTACTACCTACTGCTACTACTACTACAGCTACTACTACTACCAGTACTAGTGGTCGTCGTAGTAGTAGTGGTAGTAGTCACTGGAAGTCGTAGCAGTAGTAGTAGTAGTAGTAGTAGTAGTAGTAGTAGTAGTAGTAGTAGTAGTAGTAGTAGTTTTAGACTAGTAGTAGCAGTAGTAGTAGCAGCAGTAGTAGTGGTGGTAGTAGTAGTAGCAGTAGTAGTAGTAGTAGTAGTAGTAGTAGTAGTAGTAGTAGTAGTAGTAGTAGTAGTAGTAGTAGTAGTAGTAGTAGTAGTAGTAGTAGTAGCAGTAGTAGTTTAGTAGTAGTAGTAGTAGTAGTAGTAGTAGTAGTAGTAGTAGTAGTAGTAGTAGTAGTAGTAGTAGTAGTAGTAGTAGTAGTAGTAGTAGTAGTAGTAGTAGTACTAGTGTAGTAGTAGTAGTAGTAGTAGTAGTAGTAGTAGTAGTAGTAGTAGTAGTGGTAGTAGTGAGTAGTTAGTAGTTAGTAGTAGTCAGTAGAAGACGAAGTAGAAGTGGAAGCAGACGTGGAAGTAGACAAGTAGTGAGTAAGTCAGCAAGTGAGTAAGAAGAAAGACTAGCAACAGTACCAGATTGTCGGTCGGAGATTGAACAATACAAGTAATTTAATTACTATCTTATCCCAGACATACTACTGTTACCAAACGTAAATAATGTATTCGACTCTTAAAATTCAGGCTTGTTAACTTCTAATAGTAGTTTAAATCAAACGAGTCACTGGCGCACCATCTTGAAATCCCGTCTCCTTTGCAACGACGCTTGATCTGGAAGCAAAAGGATCTGCTGCTGTCCGAGGCCGATGTTGCCCATGGAGCGCCTCACCTCAGTCATCGCCCTCTTGCTGTCGTCCGGCACAAAGGTGACGAGGACGTCCTGAAAACCAACAGTGAACTTGTGACTGTGAGAATCCAGCGGCGTGAGTCTGGAGTTTAATAAGGTCTAGGAGTTGTACTGTATGGTTTAGAGTTTCTAAGCTCCTCTGTGTTGGCGAGGGCGTCGAAGCACTCGACAAAGATCGACCAGGCCGCCTTGTTGAACCTAGGCTTGGTGAGTGATCAACTGATACAATAATGAACTTAACCGTCTGCAACAAATACAATTTCACGCTGGCTGTGAATAGCATCAGTCACCATCCCCTTTGTCTGAGCCACACCTGTCCGCAAACTTAAAATTTGTAACACTGTGTCGTTCGAAGTAGCTAAGTAGCAATTCGCCGTAGTAGTACTGAACTAGTACTGGTACTAAACCCAAGCACACTCAATCATACAAGTCACACCGGCATTTTGGTGTACGGGTTGTGGAGCTTGCAATACACTCCAGAGGGCTCTGTAAAAAGAGCGCTGTCATACATCCAGGCCGTTCCTGTCTTCTTGGCGCCGTCTGACACTTTCAAGAAAGTGTTGCCAGACAGTGCCTCCACAAGTCCCTTTTTGGACGAGGGCTGATCGAGGTCGAAGACGAGGGCCTGCAAGTAGAAGGCCATCTCCTCCTGCAAGACATCATTTAATATAATAAGGACTACATTTTTATTTTGGACTGAACAGTTACAATGAAAGCAACTTAACTTTAACCTGCCAGCCTTGGCCGCGGAGATGGCTAGTCTTCTCCTTTTCTCGGAGTCCGACTCCGTGGCCAGCGTCGGAATCATCTCCGCGGTGACGTCGACGTAGCTGTCCTCCTCGGCGCCGTCCTGGCTCTCGACTGCCGGCTCTGGGGCCTGCGAGGACGAGGTCATGCGCCAACTGTCCAGGCAGCCTGACACCAGAGCCCGGACTTCGGGATGCTCTTCCCTGGCAGAGCTCTGCACCGCCTTGAAGAAGCTTGAGTCGTGGACCCCTGCTTGGATCGCGTTGATCGTCTTCACCATCGAGGCACAGGACGAGGACGAGGACGAGGGCGCAGAGCACGAGGACGACATCTCCCCGATGATGCTCCACTCTTGGTGGCCCCAGGCAAAGGGATCCTGGCAGGTCTGCAAGGCATTGTAGAACTTCACCTGCAAGGGATCGCTGGTTGCCTCCACGGTTTGCTTCACCTGAGTTCCCGTGCAAGCCTAACTGTAGATAGTTCAAGTTATTATTAACATTGACTTAATTAATAATAATAAATATAAAATTATTAAAAGACTACTAACTGGGGACCTATTCACCGCATGCAAGAGCATCCGCAGAACCTTCAACCGCAGGACGAGTGCGTTGGCCGCCTGCAAAGAAGAAACTTCATTCTCAACTGATTGACTTGACAGCATCATGTGTTTTGGAAGCCTCTGCTGCTTGATCCCTCTTGAGGTCGAGGACGTTGGTGAAGGGCATCACCAGCAGATCCCCGGGCAGATCGAACTCAGGTCGCATCTCCTGCCAAGGAACGCAGAACTCTGC
>CAJNDT010002913.1:269166-364166 GCA_905221615.1 Symbiodinium sp. CCMP2592
CCCAGATGATGGGGCAGGGGTTGACTCCTCAGGTAAGGCGACCTCCGACTGGCACTCAAGCAGAGCAATCATGAATCATGACAATCAATCAAGCTCATTCAAGTCAAGCAAGAATGGATCACAGGAGCTCCTGTTGCCTACTACTACTACTACTGCTACTACTACTACTGCTACTACTACTGCTATACCACAACTACTACTACTACTACTACTGCTGCTGCTACTACTACTACTACTACTACTACTACTACTACTACTACTACTACTACTACTACTACTACTTTACTACTACTACTACTACTACTACTACTACTACTACTACTACTACTACTACTACTACTACTACTACTACTACTACTACTACTACTACTACTACTACTACTACTACTACTACTACTACTACTACTACTACTACTACTACTTTACTACTACTTTACTACTACTACTACTACTACTACTACTACTACTACTACTACTACTACTACTACTACTACTACTACTACTACTACTACTACTTACTACTACGACTACGACTACTACTACTACTACTACTGACTACCAGTACTAATACTACTACTACTACTACTACTACTACTACTACTACTACTACTACTAATCCCTACTACTGTCTGGATACGACTACGACTACTATTGCAACTACTACTGCTTACGACTACTACGACTAACTATGACTACTCCGACTACGACGACTACCACTACCACTACCACCACCACTGCTACTACTACTACTACTACTCCTACTGCTACTGACTACTACTACTACTACTACTACTACTACTACGACTACTACTACTAAGTACTACTACTACTACTACTACTACTACTACTACTACTACTACTACTGACTACTACTACTACTAACTACTAACTACTATTACTACTACTACTACTACTACTACTACCACTACTACTACTACTACTACTACTACTACTACTACTGACTACTACCCTATTAAATTAAATTACTAAGTACTACGACGACAACAACTACTAGGCACTACACTGTCTGACTAATTAAAAGTCAACTCCAACACGGCGGCTACAACTAACATCACGGACTACTCGTCAGGAAGATTAAACACATTCCCAACCCACACGCTTCAGCCTGTCCTTGCTGAGACGGCCACACAGGAGCTCTGCCCCTTCGCCATCCGAGGTCCAGGACTGTGCAGCAGGGAAGTTATTTATTACTTGAACTATGACGCACTCCTATGAACTTTATCTACTTGCAATAAATGATTATTCCTGCCTGTGTGCGAGGGCGAAGCTCCTCACGATCCCAAAATTTGATTGTCTCCTCGATCTGCTGGACTTTGGCGAGGGCAGTCTGAGCAAGCGTATGAAAAATCTATTAGTACTTGGTCAATGGTGGACAAGACATCAGGAATCACATTCTGCGGCGAACATGACACGGATTGACACATTGACTGAAACAATCATGATTGCCTTCTGTCCGTGAATGTTCCGCAAGTCTCCAAGCCGTCGCTGCACAGTGTAGTCGCTCATGCAGAATTTCAACTTTACCATGCAAATACCATCGGCCACGTCCTGTGACAACGAACCGATTATTGGCAGGATTCATGGTTGAATCTGAATCTCATGTTGAATGATGTCTCCCTGTCCTCTGCCCATCCAACACTGAGCACCTTCTTCTTTTCCAGCAGCTCTCTGTCCTCGTTAAACCTGACTGATTTGGAGCAGGAGGAAATCCAAAAAAAATGACACAAATTACGCAGCAGCCTCAACAGCCTGCCAGGTGGCAAGACGAGGGCAATGGCTTGGATCATCTTGCCGTGCTTCTGTCGGTCGCAAAGTGCCGGCGGAAAGTTCATGAGATCACTTCGTGATGCCAGTTCTGCTTTGCGGCTGAACTCCTTGGATCCAGAACAAAATTCGATTAAGAGATTGGAATGACTTCAGGAAACCAACTAATTTAAAAATAATCTAATTCGATTCATCAATCTGGCAGACCAGACTCCAACCCCTGGGCCCCCACTGGGCAGGACGCCACCTCAATCGACAGCCGGATCAAAGCCGCAGTTGGGCACGAGGACTCTGGGGAGGTCGAGGGCCCACAGGAGGACGAGGTTGAGGCCACAGGCGGGGCAGATGCCAATTCCAAGGACTCTTTGTGCATGTGGGACATCTCGTGGTCTGCAAAGTCCTTCACTTGAAGCACGCCTGCTTGCCCTTTTTTGTAAAGCTTCCACGGCGAGGACGATGCCGTAGTAGACAAGGCACAAAACTTGCAGCCGAGTCCCCAGGCCTCTGTGGCCGGAGACTCCACGAGCCAGCTAAACCTCGCTGCCAGAGCGCTGACAAAAATGCAAGGTACTTCAGATCTCGTGCTCTGGTAAAGGCGATCAAGAAACCTCTTTTGCCAACGATGTCTGTTTTTCAACCATAGGCACCTCAAGCAGCTCCGATGGCATGCCCTTAGATGGTAGCAGCATCGCCGCAGAAACAACAATGACATGGACGCTTATTTTTACCGTCGGCAAGTCGCTTAGGATCCTGGTCATTCTTCCTCATGCACTTGGCAGCATGTGCGCCGTCCGGACTGCGGCATCGCGAGGACGAGGAGGACCCCAAGGACATCCCGAAAGGCCATAAACAGAACTTCAACCACAAGACTGACCTACTGTCTGACTGTGTTAACTAATTGAATTCTGCCAGTTTCAGTTGGATATGCCTTTATTATTGTCATTAGTCTCTTTGAAAGTACTAGTCTTAGTAATGTGAATGTGACACTCTGTCAAGGCAGGCCACTCACAATTTCAATTGACCGTCGAACTACACAGCTCGCTCACTTGAAAACGCGGCATCAAGGAATGATGACAATGCTTCTCCCAGCATCCTTGCTCACACTTCAGCCTGAGAGGCAGCCTGGCACATGTGTGTGATTGCAATTTTGCTGTCTGAGGTCGAGGGCAAGAAGTCCAAGAGTCATTGCCATTGCCGCTCTAAGATCTTCTGCACCTGGGGGACCACAAATAACGACACCTCAGGACTGAGTCGAAACACAGTGGGCCTCTTCAGAGGTCAGGTGCTTCCTCCCTGCCACTGACCTGACCAGCAAGCAGTACTAAGAACTATGACGTGTCACTACGCCAGTCTGGCCTGCAGACGTTACCCCAATAATCTGGCAGCTCCTTCTTGACCAACCCAGCCGCCAATAAGACGTTGCGAAGCACCCTCTCCATGACATTGCTGGAAACTGCATTTCCGAAAGCCTTCCCGACGGCAGACGGTGACAAGGAGGTGGGCGCGGGCGAGGTCAAGAAGGATGTCACCAGACTGTCTGGCAGTCCTGTGATCTAGCCGCAGACTGGACTGGAGTAGACAGTCTTAAACTGTTGGGTGGCTTCTGTGCAATAATCATTGCAAGCCCTGGTCCTGTGAGCCTCCCCAGCTCGTGCAAGACCAGACAGGTGCGACGGCTGGGCACATAGTAGGCTGCCCCTGCATACCTTCCCCGCGAGGACGTTATAGTCGGTGACAGGCCTCGACCAATGGCCTTGTGCTGCCCTGCCGCCACGTCCACAAGTGTGCCTGGGGCCTGGTACTGTTTGCCCAGCTTCTTCTTTGCCTTAGGCAGGCAGGATTATTAATTATGTCACTGACAGTGACAGACCTGACAAAAGAAACGAAGCGGCCACAGTCTCAACTTGTCAGTCAAAGGGACAGCCATGATGTTTCTCTGGAATGTCCGAGTCTGCTTGTCGAGGTCGAGGGCGTGCTGACCGGGCCAAGGCTCACTCTGCACGAAGCCGGCCAGTGGCAGTGCCTTATTTTAGCCACCGTGTTGCCAAGCCATCAGAATCACCACACCTCTCATTTTTCGGGATTCCTGCCTTTATGGGTCGCGGCAGCCACTCGGCCGGGCCCTTGTAGCTCAAGGAGTCCTTGCGCACACCCACTAGGAATAGTCGGCGGCGACGCTGTGGGATGCCGTGCTCTGATGTGTCGAGAATGCCCTGCTGCACGACCTTGAGGATTACTAAAGCCCCTGCCCGTCTGATGGAAGTATTGGATTGGAAGCTACAGTTTCTTGACGACGAGTCCGAGTCCATAGACTCGTCAGAGACCTCAGTGTCTGACGTAACCAGCCTCTCTTAGCAGGTCATGGGAAGTTGTGAGGACGCCAGGGAAACGCTGGGCGAGGCCGAGGACATTTTCGATGACGAAGGCCTCATTTATTTATATATGTCCACATAACCTGCAGCAACTTTTGACAATGCGACACCGTGACACTAGTAACGATGGTCTGATCAGGCACGCGGGGCGATTCGTCCAGGATATGCTCCAGCTGCACCCACCACAGCTTCCCTTGACTGCCCTTTGAACCTCGTCTTGAGTCTGAGTTCACTGACTGTCAGAATGCAAGCTTCACAAATCACGATGACTCGACTGAACCCAAATTGACGCCCAGGAGCCCTTCTTCAAGCCTGCCGAACTGAAGTCCTGACAAGGACTGGTGCCAATGTACAGGTCCAGATCGTCTCCTGCCAGCGAGGGCCTGGAGCACATGTCGTTCGAGGACATGGGCGGGCACCAGGACCTGCGCATTGTCGAAGCCGAGGACGTTATTCTCCTGTGAACAACATCCCTCATTGTCTGAACTTCATCATCGATCTCGGTTGTATGAATGATCTTGAACTTCACGCCCATGAATGCGAGGGCGAGGGCCTCACTTGGAGACTGATTCACGCTAACAGGCTTGAAATTATCAAAGAATCGCCTTCCAAGAACGAGCAGTCAGTTCAAGTTCTGAGCCCTTGACGCCAGTGTCGTAACCACAGCAGTCTGCAGCATATCGTATGGTCGAGGGCACCCTCAGTTGGCCCAAGCAATGCCGTGCAGTTGAACTAAGAATAATTTATGATTAAACGAAGTCTGAGCACAGACAAGGTTCTTAACCAATCCTAGGAGGTCCTGCCGCTGCTTCAAGCCAGCCTGTGCCTTTTCAGCCCAAGGTATTACACGGCGAGCCATCACTCTAAAATCAGAAATTTCGGTCGGCCTTCTGCCGCAGCATGCGCATGGTCTTTCCACCAGGAGTTATCCTCAGGGACACCCACCCCAACACTGAGGCTGCAGGGACAGAACCCCCAATTGCCCTTGGTCCTTCTCGGCTGGGCTTTGGCCACCATGTTTTCTGCAAGCCCAGACACACGAGGGCTGCCAAGCTTTCAATATCCATCAATGATCCGACACGTTGCAGCATGCATCATCAATAAGTCAGCTGGCATCCATTCAATTCAAATTCAATGCTAATCTCGGCACAATCGTGCGGCAAAAGCACCACTGTCCTGCCTTGACTGCAGCCACTGCCACAGTGCCCTGCCCAGGAAAGTCTTCGAACATGACTCAATGAGTTGACGTTAAAGTCAGCATCACTCGACTGACTTCATGGCCACAGAATCAGAAAGTGACCCAATGTCAGCGGGCAGGCCTCATCCTCGTTTCAGCAGGGCACAGGCCCTCGTCCTCGTTTCAGGAAAACACTGTTTTGCTGCGCAGCTCGTGGCAAACTGCACATTCAACAAACAATCATCATCTTACCAGCATGCGGCATGTCATGCAACGCTGGTCGCGGTACTACTAGACTAAATTACTAAATCATGCCTGCAGCATCCGAGGGCGAGCAAAAAGCACTTCGGAATGATGCCCCGTGCCTTTCGTGGCATTGCGCAGCGAGGGCAGCGGTGTCCCTGTCCACGGGTATGAAAAGCAAATCGAACATGTGCCAGTGTCAATGACTCTGACAGTGAAACCTGAGACACCCTTTCGACACTGAGATTCAGATAACAAGGGCGAGGACGAGTGAATACTAACATGCCCAGAAAGCCATGCCCAGGCTAATCTAACATCATGTTGAACACGAGGGCCCGACATCCGTGTCGCCTTTTGACTGTGGGAAGACACCTGAAGAAAATGAGGTCATGACTCACATGTCGCCATCTCTCAAACACTGAGTGTTGACTCATTCTGTCTGATTCCAGACTCAGCAAACTGCACAGAAAAAACGTGCCAGAGCTAACATCATGTGCGAACGACATCCAGGTCTGAAGAAAATGAAGTCTGTCGCTACCGATGCGACAAATTACGAGCTGAACGACTGAGGTACTTGCTGGCAGTAGCGGCAAGGCGATAAGTCCTGTGCGCAAGTCAAGCTGGACACAAGAGTCACATGTGATGCAGGACAGTGACATGAATGATCAGTCAACGAGGAAACAGAAGACACTTTTTTCAGCCCGCCAGCGCCGTCACTTGCCCTTCTTCTTGTCCTTCTCCGAGGGCCTTCGCTCCTGAAAGGGGCAGCATGGAAAACCCAAGAACCCTCCGCTCCAAACTCTACGCCCTAAACCCCTTCCAAGCCTTATTCCCCAATGCCTTACATTATTATAATTAGTTGTTAATAATAAATAATCAATCCACTGAGTCCTTGTGCCGCGCCTTTGAGCGCGACCTGCCCCGCGAGGACGGGGGCGGTGGCTCAGGCGAGGCCTCGCGCTGCGGCCTGCGTGGCTGAAACAAGCGAACTCCCCTAAACCTAAACCCCAAAGTATGCCCACTGCCTCGAAGCCGAACCCGGGGTCGTGGGCGTCAGGGGCACTTCCTGTGACAAGGCCAGTAAAAGTAAAGTTTAGGGTTTAATAAAATATTGAGGGTTTAGGGGGGTGCGCAACCCTCCGAACTGTTTTGACATCAGCCCTTGCCTGATGCGCTGTGGGAGCCGGCGGGAAGTCCGCCTCGCCCGGCTTCGGCTTGAAGAGGCCGTCGCGAATGCAGCGGGCGAGGACGTTGTGGGCACAGACCCGGAGCGGCTCCACCAGCTCCTGCTGCCTCATCCTGCGACAGCCCCAACCCCTAAATCAAACAGTGAACCCTATACCCTAGCCCTGAACTTAAAGCTAAAGGTCCAGAATCAAATATTTCTAATAAATCAATGCAGAGGCTCGCCAAGAGGATCTCCTGCAGCCTCGGCCATGCAGAGCCGAGGGCGAGGGCGGTGACGTCGACGACCATCAGGCACTGAAGGATCAAGCCGCGCAGAGCTGGGAAATTCTTCATCCAGCGATAAAGCCTTGGATAGGCTGGACATAACATGTATCATCTATTTGAAAAAAAAGCTACTACAGACAGGGCTTGGGGCCATGGAACTCTGCATCCCCGCCTCTCTGCGTGAACCGCGAGAGCACCATCGGGGCCGAATCGAGCAGGTCTTTTAAAATTGCCTCGACGTTCAGCGCCGACTTGGCGAACTGGGCTTCGTAGAGGAGTTGGTCGCCACGTAGAGTCGAGGACGCCTGAAGCAGACTACTGTAAATACGTTGCTGTTGCTGCTGTGTTGCTGTTGCTGTTGCCGAGTCATTGTCATTGCGGCTGCTACTGGTGTCGTTGTTGCTCTTGTCGTCACTGTCATTGTTGATGTTGTCGTCGGGCTTGCGGTTTAGGGCTTCAGGCTTTAAATTGAGGCTGAGGGTCTAATGTTTTTTAGGGTCTCGTGCTTACGTAGGGGTAATCAATTAAAGGTTTGGGTCCGGGTTTGGGATTTAATTTAAAAAGTTGTCTGTAGGGTCCCGGGTTGAGTCATTGCCAAGTTGCGGTCGACGCACTCGAGGCCGGGTACATCCGGATTGGCTCCGGCTCATTCGGCAGCGGAGTGCGCGAGCCCAAGTGCATCGGGTTGAAAGCAGCAGCGGCCGGCCTGATACCAACCTTAACTGCGTGTAGCTTGATGCAACCAAGACCACCGACTCAGCTGAAAGGCTAAGGGAGGCTTGTTGAAACCCTAAAATTAAAAGCCACGCTCACAACAATGGTGTTAAATGGATAAGTAGTGGCCGACGCCAGCGAGGGCGTTGTGAAGCACGGGGACGGTCTGGGCAGGCTTGCTGGCGCGGGTGGTCTGGCACTGGGCAGGCTTGCTGGCGCGGGTGGTCTGGCACTGGGCAGGGGTGCTGATGTCTCAGCCGCTTTGGCAGGCGCGGGCACTGGCGGCACCGGCGTGGGCACTGGCGGCACAGGCACGGGCACTGGCGGCGCTTTGGCAGGCGTGGGCACTGGTGGCACTGGCTTAGGCGTGGAGGGCGAGGTCTCCGGCACTGGCGGCACTGGCGAGGGCGAGGTCGG
Organism: Symbiodinium sp. CCMP2592; assembly: GCA_905221615.1. NCBI lineage: Eukaryota > Dinophyceae > Suessiales > Symbiodiniaceae > Symbiodinium > Symbiodinium sp. CCMP2592. The sequence goes on from CAJNDT010002913.1 coordinate 277,327, forward strand.
CACTGGCTTAGGCGTGGAGGGCGTGGTCTCGGGCACTGGCGGCACTGGCTTAGGCGTGGAGGGCGAGGTCGCCGGTGGCCGTGGCGGCACCGTTTTAGGGCCAGGCTGGGAGGGCGAAGCCGAAGCCGAGGACGGATTCCTGTAGTTTGCGCGCTCCTCCTGGGGGAGCATAACAGACGAGCAAACGTCAGATCAGCCTAAACCCTAAACCAACCTACCCAATTAAAGCAGAAGGCCTTCGGCTTCATGTTCTTCTTCCGCTTCGCGTAAGCGCCTTTGCCACGGAGCCATCTGTTCTTGCCCTCCCCTTTGGCGGGAGGGCGCGAGGGCGAACTCTGGCTCCAGCCTGGGTCTTCCCATTCATCCCAGTCATCCCAGCCGCCCCACTGCCACCAGTCCTCACCGCCTTGATCAGCCATGGCTAGCCGAGGGAGAAAGTCTAAGTGACCACAGTCCTAAGGTAAGTCTGGAACCTATCAGTCAATATTATTATGATGTGTTCCTCAGCTTCATGATCGTCGAATTTCTAAGCATTGTTTTAGATGCGGACTGGACCGGAAAGTTAAAGGGTTTGGGGTGCAGGGTCCTTTTTGAATTGGCAGTACCGAGGACGATGTGAGGCTTCGCATGCTAGTGTCACCGACAAGCGAATTTTCGAGCACTCAGCTGAGGTCCGACATCGCTTGCGAAATATTGAAAGCACATGATTCGATCATGAAGACTGACAATGGCGCATGCAGCCCAACTGGTCCTGGGCAGCAGCGAAGCGATGGCGTGAACGACGGCGTCTCCCAGAGTACCTGGTTCAGAATGGTGTCAGTCAGTCATTAAATTAATAATAATGGTCGAACTGGCAATTTCAATGCAATCCAATGGTCAGTCAAAAAGTGTGCTGCTGTCTAACCCCCCTGACTGAGAGATGCACCCAGGCGTAGGTGACAGAAGACCAAAAGCCTGGCAGGGCCGCAAGGAAACAAGTGCAGTCAATGACATGCTCACATCATTATGCAGTCACCAAGCACGTTCCACACCTTTTTCGTCATTCCCGGCCGGTAGTAGACAGGTTCAGCCGACAGCTGTTGAACTTCCGTCGTGAGGTCGAGGGCGATTAAGACTAGATGTCTTGTCGGGGGCGAATGAAAACTACAGGACACTGAGCTCTTTGTCTTAATCTAAGTTATAATTTAACACAAAAAGACTGGCCCTGAAATCACAACGGAAGAGCTGCCAGAGGAACTGTTCCCGGCAATTTCGAACCGGCAACTTATAGGATGCCCAGTAACCTAGGAATAAAATTCAACAAGGGCTCCGTTTCGAAGGTAGTGGGTAAATTTACCTAGGATTAATTTATTAATGGTACTACTACTAAGACTACTGGGCATCCTATCATGCCGGTGGCTTAACCACCTCGAAATCCTCATCATCGTCGTCTCCGCCAGGTGGCTCGTAGTACGATGGCGGATCAAGGTCGTCATCGTCCACGAGCACCAGAGAATACGACATCATCGACATTGACATCGTCGACGAGGCCGCAGTGGCATCACGAGGACTCGGAGGCTGAGGAGATGGCATGGGCTGTGGATCGCGGTCGCGGGCGGCGGGACCGGGAGCGGGAGCGGGAGCGCCGCCGGGACGAGGGCGAGGCCGTGTGTGGCTGTCTCCTGGACATTCGGGTTCCTTAGGCTAGAGGTCCAGGTTGTTTAAATATTTTGAATGTTATAATTAAATTAAGTGGCTACAATGGACCGGGGTTAATTAAATTTATTAATGGTGCCGCCGAGTCGCGCTCGTTGCCGATCTCGTTCATCGCGGTCCGGCAGTGCCACGTCAGGATTGCAGAAGGATTCCTCCACGCAGAATCCTTCAGGCGAGATCGAGGTCGAGGACGCAAAAACTTAGAGCCTAGGCTTCTGATTATGAGAAATAAAAGTTGAAAAGAAAGCCGGGCCTTCTGCTTTTGCGACGCCCAGGCCCACGACTGATACAGTCGAGCTTGCTGCAGAGCGATCGTATTTATTTCCCCCAATTTGCTCAAGCCATCGGGGCCGAGGGCGATGAGGGATGCCACGACTTGATCAGGGTTTTAGTAGTTTGAGTTTAGGGTTGAGGATTTGAGAGAAACAGAGTAGGGTTAGGGTAGTTTACTTAAGGGTCCGATGCAAACAAGCAGCGCTCCACGTCTTGGAGTCCACCTTCAGCTCCGTCAGGGTTTCCACGACCCATGGAGCTGCTGTGGTGACGCTCCTCTTGACCTTAAGAGCAAAACCATTACAACGAGGCAATGGGTCCTTATTATTATTTAGATCAAAAAATTACTTATTATTAAATGCAGATGAGAAGCGAGCTCTTGGGCCGAGGGCGGCTCAGACGCAGAGGCAGCCGGGGGCGAAGGCGCCGGGGGCGAAGGCGAGGGCGTGGGCGGAGGCGGCACTGGAAAGTACCAGAAGAAGCCGCTGCAAACGTCCTTGAAAGCCTCCTGGCACATTTTGCACAACCGGCTGGTTGCCGAGAGCCTCGCCGGAACCTCCGGGTCGGACATAAGTCCTTCCCGGCTAGGCAGATAAAGCCGCAGATCGAACATGCACGCGAGGGCGAGGGCGATGGACGCGGACCTGTGCCTCCCAGCGGAACCTTACTGGTTTAGGGAACAGGGTCCCCGGGTTTAAGGTTCATGGCTAGGGTTACTCATGAATATAATAATAACATTTAATAACTGTTTTAACAAAGCCAAGTTGCAGATGACCTGGAAGAGCACAGAAACCTGCCTGCAGGACTCAGGCAGCACCATGCTGATGAGCTGCGCAAGGCAGTAACGCAGCGTCCGTCGCCCATTCTCCGTGTCGAGGATCTGCGTGGGCGTATCGCCGTCTCCTAAGTTCAGGATTCCTCTTCAAGCGGCTAAGCCCTGTCTAAGCCCTGTAAAGCCCAAAGATTACTGCAATGCAGGTCAGGAGCGGGCCTCGTCCCTCGGCCAAAGCGAGGGCGCGCGGACGTCCACGGTGACGTGGACGCTTCTAGGGTACCAGCTCTTGAGCCTCCCCACCATGCCGTCCCTGCCATAGAAGCCATCACCTGGGTTATTCCAACGACTTGAAAATTTAATTTGTCGTTATAATAATATTATAATTTAACGACCCAACTGTCTTAGGTCAATAAGTCCTGCATGCATCCTGGTGGCCTCTGCCGTTGTCATACCACGCCTCGGCCCCCCAAGCCATTACGATCAAGTCCAGGGCGAGCAAAACCTCCCTCAGTCGGCTGTGTGCCGCCTGGAAGGCCGGGGGCAACAGGCCCGTCGAGGGCGCAGAGGCGGACGAAGACGCCATGGGAATTCAAAAGGGCCAAAACTCAACCCTATCAGCCAAGCTAAGCCGCAAAGCCTAAGCTGAGCCTTAAGCAATCCTAAAGATTGACGTTTAAGCCTAAGTCGAAGCTAAGCCTTGGTTAAAGCGGCTAAGCCCAGCCAAGCCCTGCCAGCTGTCAAAGCATGTGACTCGTGTCGTGTATAGTCTTAGTAGTGAACACTATTAAATGTCATTGCACATGGCTGGCATGTCGAGGGCCCTGTCACTCTTGAACTGAAAACACCGACGGATGAATGATGTCAAGCTCAAGCCAAACTTGCAATGCAACCGACAGGCAATGACTTGCAAGCGACGGTGATACAGTCAGTGCCTGGGCATGCAGAAACCAACTTAGCAATTGTGTCAGCCGCACGTTCGGGCGAGGACGGTGACGGCGTCGCAACAATGGCCAAGGCCTCGTGTCAAAGTCAGATAGTTCCACTTCCAGCTGCAGACACTCCCCAAAAGCGGGTAAGTCAAAAGTGATGCGACTGGGCTCCAAGCCCACCAGTGCGCAGTTTGACCTGGGCAGTCAGGTGTGGCTGGTAGAGCAAGGCGACACACCACTTCGCAAGGCTTTGGGCTCCAAGCCCAGAAGCGCAAAGCCATCTGCAGCTTTTCACCTGAATCAGGGTTTAGTTGGAGGCTCGCGTGTCATCGTTGATGAGTTTACGAAGTTGTCAACAAGTCGGTACGAGGACGATAGGCGAGAGGACCCCTAATTTATTATTGATTGAAAAGGCTTCCCATGGTCGAGTCGTGATTCTACGGCTCAAAGATCAACCTCGTAATTTCAAAGACTCAAGGTCTGAAATGGAAAACCCAAGCAAATTGACCCAACGAGGGCGAGAGCACAGAGCTGAGGCCCTGACCCTGTGTCGGGCAAGGGGTTTTGGCCGTGATTAATCCTTCACCCTTGTTGATTATCTGAATAATTAAATAAAACCACACCCGAATAATCCTACCAAAATCACCCCTGCCCTTTAAAAACCTATTCTGAATTGGGGGTAAGGCTCCGAAAGATCCCTGACCCGAAACCTACTAGGTGCTTAAGCCCTTAGGGGCTTAGGGCCAGGGAGGTGGAGTAGTCTAATAACCCACGGCGCAGGTCGACACAGGTTTAAGTTTCAGGGATTTAGGGTTCGGGGTTTTAGGTTTAGGGGTTTTAAAGGGTTCAGGGGATTTAAGGTTCATGGTTTCAGGTTTTAGGGGTTTAGGGTTCAGGGTAAAAACTTAAAGTTTAGGCGTTATGAGCGCTAAGCCACAGCACAGGTTACCCCAAACGCTACCGTGAAGCCCAAAGCCAAGCCCTGCCCAAAAACCCTGAACAGCTAAAGCCCAGACTACATCTGAGGCGCTAAGCACTACCTGGCCTAGACCGGAAGTAACCCGAGCCTAAACCCTCAACCCCCTATTATTATTATTATTATTATTATTAAATTTACTAAACCCTAAACCCCTAAACCCTAAATCTAGACCCCAAGCCTACCTAAGACCTGTATCGGTCTCGACCTGCATCGGTCCTCAGGTTACCTAGACCCCAAACCGACCTAAGCCTAAGACCTGTATCGGTCTCGACCTGCATCGGTCGTCAAATACCTAGACCTAGACCCGAAGCTACGTAAGACCTGTATCGGTCTCGACCTGCATCGGTCGTCTCCAATCTAATAAATTAAATTCCTACCCTAGACCTAGACCCTAAAATTACAGACCCGTATCGGTCTCGACCTGCATCGGTCGTCCTAACTACAAGACCTGTATCGGTCTCGACCTGTATCGGTCGTCCTTAACTAAACCCTATAATAAGCCCTGAAATGATTCTGGGATCCCCCGCTGTCCAATCGACGAGGAGGAGCAGCAGCAGGAGGCACATGATCCAGCAGGAATTAACTTATGGCTTAGGCGAGGGCGAGTGGGTCTGGGTCCGGGTTTTGGGTTAGGCGATAGGCGAGGGCGAGTGGCGAGGGCGAGTGGGAGTGGCGAGGGCGAGTGGGTTTGGGTTTTCCCAGGGGATTAATAGGGTCTGTGGGTTTCTGTGTGGACTACAGGTGTGCAAAAAGCTACTACTTGAGCACCAATGACTATGAGTCTATCGACCACGGTTTATTATTAATAAACCCCATGATACCTAAATTAAGAACAATCCAATCCCATATGTGGGGGCAAAAAAAAAAGGATTCAAGGGTGCAACTAAACATCTAAGATAAGGTAATCCCACAAAGGAACTACTGTGGGGCCTATGGGTAACCCCCTGAAGCCTCCACCTTTTGCCGGTTCTATTTTCAGGCTTAGGGTTTTGGGATTTGGGGTGCAAGGTTGGGCTTGGAGTCTGTATTTCCGAAAGGAAACTTTCCATAACACCCTAAATTTGGGAGTTCCCAAACATAGCGGACCCTAACTACGGTGCCCTAAATAGTAGGATCCTTAATAAAAGAACCCCAAAATAAGGTACCCCAATTTTCGGAACCTCCCATTTCAATCCTAAACCCAAACTTGGCCCTTGCGCGCTGCAGTCCTAAACACCCGAGGCAGAGTCCTGAAACTCACCACCACCGGAATGCAGCCAGCGCGAAGGATATCAAAGAGTCGGACCAAGCCAGAACCTTGCTTTTGTCGGCATAAGGTATAGGGTTTAGGGTTTAGGGTGGTCTGATTGGCCCCTTAAGGGTTTGGGATGTACGGTTCAGCGTTGAGGTATGTTTAAGGATCAGCTTCCAAAACGAACCAAAGGCTGAGCCTCATGATTATCTAGCGATCATAGTAAAGCACACCAACACACTCCCACTCATGATTGCCGAAACATTAAGACCTAAACCCCAATCAGCCCTAAACCCTTTCAACCCTAAACTCCAAGAAGATACCTTCAGGGTCTCAGGAATGCTTGGGGAACTCGGGTCAATGTAGGGGCCTTAATAATTAGAATAGGGCTTCGGGGCCCATTATACTATAATATTAAACGGAACCCCCACAATGGTATTGGTAATAATTTGACCCCTATATTACACCGACCCGGCTTTGAGTCCCACAACGGCCTGGTCTTTTCGGTCTTCAAGGTTCAGGTCTTGCGGCTCCCAAAGTTCAGTTTAGGGCTTGGGACTCAGGTCTTGCGTTTAGGGCTCAGGGTCTAGGTTTTGTCGTGGAATCGCACATTGGCGAAAATATCAGGCGACAGCGCTTTTTCGAGCGCTTCGTCTTGTGACGATCGGCCATAGTAACGCGATTGTGGCAGGCTTTCTGCTTTCTTTCCCACCCCACGCTGTCTAATGCGGCTGGGGGCAGGCCACGCCACGGAGGTAGCCGGCCTAAGCCTTGAGCTTAGGGGGTTAAGGGCTTAGGGTGTAGGGCTTACGGCTTAGGGTTTAAGGTCTTCCGGTTTAGGGTTTAAGGCTTAAGCCCCTACCAATGCCACCCAGCTGCTCGTCTCGGCAGGCAACGCAGGGCAGAACACAGTACGTTGCCTAGGCTGCTCAGTGGTAGTAGTCGTAGTCGTAGTCGTAGTCGTAGTCGTAGTCGTAGTCGTAGTCGTAGTAGTAGTTGTAGTAGTAGTAGTAGTAGTAGTAGTAGTAGCAGTAGTAGTAGTTGTTGTTGTCGTTGTAGTCGTCGTAGTAGTAGTAGTAGTAGTAGTAGTAGTAGTAGTAGTAGTAGTAGTAGTCGTAGTAGTAGTAATGGTAGCAATGGTAGTAGTAGGTAGCCAACTGGCCCAACTGGGAACACGTGTAGACTTCTTGAGTTTCAGCTTTGGTATCAGAGGACTGACTTAATCGGGCCTCAGAAACTCAGAAGTAAACAACAAAACACATCACTGAAGAGCCCAGAAGCATCTCTGCCAAGCACTGAGGCATGTCTGGGCGGCCGAAGCTGTTGTTGTTCCTGGAGCTGAAGCTAGAACCCCGCAACTCGGAAGTACACGCTGAAGCCCTAACTCTGTGCATCAAAACCCCATTTGTTGAGATCCAAACCCTGAAGGTCCTGCCGTTCACAGACCCAGGGCTACGATACAAAAAGGATATTAATACTGCCATACGGTTGATGATATAAATCCTGCATGACCCATAATAAGAAATATATCATAATTCCCATAGTTTATGGTCCTTAAGGTAATGCAGGATTTATATCATCAACCGTAGTGGCGACAGCGATTCTGATAATGATCGAGGCATTCTGATTAGCGTTGTTGGCATTGTCATTGCTGTTCCTCTCCTTCTCAAAACAATCTCCCAAGGCGATGGGCCTGTTCGGCGGGGGTTTTGAGGAGGAGCGCTCATCGAAATTGCTAAGAAGTACCATGGAATCCGCAGGGCAGAGACCTTCCTGTGTCGTATTTTGTTGCGGCACAAAACAAGCACCGAAAGCTCAGTCAGGCAAGGATAACAGCAAAAGACACAAATGTTGGGGCACGCTCTGCAGCCACGCTGTTGCACTCTGAACATCAGAGTGCAACACATGGCTACAAAGGTGCTCTTGGCCTTTGAACCACCTTCGAAACAAGACACTGCAACGAACACCAAAGGCTACACCTGCCATAGCTCCCACAGAACGACTGGCGAAAGCAGCACTGCTGTGGAAAGCTAAAACAACGCGTGCATATGGATAGACAGATAGTTCGATAGACAGATATAGATACAGACACATAGACATAGGCACGGATCTAACTGCAGACATAGGTATAGATATAGATATAGAGATCGATCAAGATCTAAATCTCGATCCAGAAATAGATATATATATATATATAAAGGTATAGATGCAGACACAGATGTATAAGTAGATAGTTAGATGGATGGACGGAGAGATGGATAGATAGTTATGCATGTATGTATGTATGTATGTATGTACGTATGCATGTGTGTAAGAGTATGTGAACGTGTATGTGTATGTGTGCATGTACATGTACATGTACCTGTATATGTATATGTATACGAATGCAGGCACATGTCTCATACCTATGTACATACAGCTACGTCAATATATCTGTATGTATGTATATACACATACACAAACAAGCATACCTTAGATCTACAGGTACATGTATAGAAAGCACCCTATCTAAAGTTCAAGGAAGAGAGATCAGATAAATACGGTTAGATACATGTACATGCATGCATACAGACATGCACATGTGCTTGCATGTCGGTATGTCAGCATGCACGCTTGTATGCATCATGTACATGTATTTAGGTTCGCCACACGATATCCACGCGTCGAAGCAAGGCAGATAGGGAAGAGTAAACAGCAAACCTTCAATGTCAGCAATGCAAAAAATGGCTGAAAGCCGACCGAGTCTCCTGAGCAAGCCTTGGTACACCCGGAGGTTCTTGGTGAGGTTCAGTTGCTGTAACCTCCAGGGGCTGATTGGGTGGGATGAAGGTAAAGGTAGCTGGGAGAATCCCACGTAAGGGTCATCATCGAAGGGATCAGTAATCCTACCCACCTATATAAGGGGTCTTGATAGAAGGGAACTTGATAGAAGAGATCCTGAAAGCCTACCCTTCATCCCATACTTTGAAGCCTTTGACACAGCCCTTGATACTTGCAGGCCCGAGGGACTTAGTCTGCTAAGCAAGGCTATAGCTAGGACTATTTACCCACACAGAGGACTTAAAACTCCAACTACAACCCTGCTTACTATGTCGCCTGAGCCCTTAATAGCCTCTGCAGCTGCTCCGCCGTGTGCTGATCGCGGAACCGGACTAGCTGCTCCTGGGCAGGCATGAGGCGAACCTTCACGCAGCGAAGGTCTTTGGGCCTTTGTACTTAGAAGAGGGCTTTGGGACGTATGATGGTATGACTATCGTGAGGAGCTGATGTAGTACACTAAAGATACTGTAAAGATATTATACATTCCTCTGCATCATGAGGAATCCTGTGGAATAGTATTGGTAGTAACTCCGGCTTCCGGAAGTAGCAGCACTTCTTTACACCCGCCTCGTCCGGTCCCTCCGAAAAACGGACGCACGCCTTAACCAACGTCAAAGCTGTGGAAAAGGGTTTTGGGCCCATTATACTATATAGTTATAAGGAACTCCCAAAACAGTATTGATGATGATTTAGGCCCTTTTTTCCCAACAGACTTCGGGGACTTGTTGGTTAGACCCTCGGCCCCAGAACCTGAAAATCCTTCAAAACTTCAAACTGCGCACTGAAAGCGCCGGATTTTGGGTTCTCATACACATGACATCTCCTCTCTTGAAGCCTTAAACTACGCTCTAAATGCGCTTAACTCCAAAGTGCGAAGCACCCGGAAAAATGAACCACGCCCGCACGCAACCCCCAAAGCAAACCTTGAAACCCTACAAGCCTACTTGCCCGGTATGCTAGGGAACTAAAGGTTAAGCTTCGGGATCATCTATGGGTTATCAGACCGCGAAAAGGTTCAAATTTACCTACTCTACTGACTCTGATTACTACTACCCATAGGCTCCATTGTAGTTCCTTTTTGTGGTTTATATTTAGGGGTAATCCCAAAAAGGAACTACTGTGGGGTGTATGGGTAAGTTCAGGGAACCGGCTCGACCGACTCTACTGAACTCTGAACCCTAAACCATAAGGGTGGTTGTCAAAATTATGGCCCCTTTTTGGGTCCTTATGACAATACGGCCTACCCACAAACAATGGACCATAGTTTTGACAACCACCCTAAACCCCTAAACCCCATTATAGACCCCTTTAAGGAACCCCTTTATAGATCCCTTTAAAGGAACCCGTATCCATAATTTTGACAACCACCCCGATAAGTTACAGAAACCGACGCCCGAAAGCTCGGCAGACTCGGCCTGGACTTCGTAGCGAACCGCGTTGTTCGGCGTCTGCGCCAACCAGAAAAGGATGTCCCGCTCCGGAGACCTCGGGAGCTCTTAAGGGGTCCTCTAAGGGATCCCTTAAGAGATCCTTTGAGGGATCCTTTAGGGGTTCCTTTTAAGTGGTCCTTCGAAGTTGCTTTCAGGGGTTCCTGTCAGGGTTCCATCAGGGGTGGGGGAACACGACTGGGTTCTAAGGTTTAAAGGGAAAAGAGGGAAAGAGGGAAAAGATGTGCGGTGTTGGCTTTGAGTGGCGGGGTTTAGCTTGGAGGATCCTTCTGGCTCTCTGCCGTCGAATCGAAACATCAATCTTCACCTTAGCCAAAATACCTTAAGCCCAAACAACCGACCTTTTGAAGGACCTAGACAAGGACATCATTATAGGGAACCCCCAAAATCAAGGCTTTGTGGGGTCCAGGTTAGGGTTGAGAGTAACCCGGAACCCACAAGAAAGCGCAAAAGAGATCAAATCGCGACCGAAGAGCTCTTTCGCTGACAGCGCGAGCTGCCTCGCACACATTTCGCTCTGTCTTTCATTTGGGGGCCTGAACCCAGGACTTACCCGAACCCTACAAAGCCTAGGCTTTATGTAAAATTCATATCCAGGAGCCCCAGGATGTGTAGGCTCCTTAGGGTCAAGGTAGGGAAGGACACTTTGCAGAATCGTGCCCCTCGAACCCTATAAGCACCAAAGCCCAAAACCCCTAAACCAAAACCCTAAACCCCTGAAACCTAAAACCCCTAAAATAAACGCCTAAACCCTTAACCCGAAACCCCCAAAAAATCCTAAACCCCGAATCCTGAACACTTATCAAACCCCTGTTTGCCTGGGCTGGAATGCCACCTCGGAGGTCGCGGAGGGAACGTGGAGATGTCCCGGCCGAGCGCCGAAAGATGCCCCCTCCTTACAAAAGCATAGGTTTCGGGGTTTAGGGAGTTTAGGGTTTAGGATCTCAATTTCAAGGTTTGTTAGCGGTTCAGGGTTTCGGGTCTAGGCTTTAGGGGTAGGTCTGTATCCCCGTGCTGGGTACTAGTACTACTGCCATCATCTCCTTGATTACGGTTTAATTGCCAGTTGATGCTTCTGTTTACTGGCTGCTTGGAGGAGCCTGCGTCTGCATGTTTTGGGCTTTTGCATGTGTGTAGCATTGAATCTATCCTATCTCTCCCTGGCTCCTTGAAAGGACGTCGCCTATGTTATTATTTCAAGGGTTCAGAGCCTAGTATGTTGTCTAGAGCACGGGCTGCGGCAGAGCCAGGCTGAATAAAACCATGTCGAGGGGATTTGCAATCGGATTTCCAGTGCGCGTGCGCGTTCGAGCGTACCGGTGCGAATACTAACTCGTACTTACTACTAGTACGACGACTACTACGACTACTGCTACCACCAGCACTACCACTACCAGACCACCACTACCACTGCCACTCCCACTCCAACTCCCACTGCCACGACCTCCTACTTCTACGTCTACTTTTGCTTTTCTACGTTTGCTACTGCTACTGCCGTACTCCTGCTTCTACTCCTACTGCCACTGCTACTGCTACTACTGCCACTTCCACCACCACATAGTACCACGACGACTGCAACTCCGACTGCGGCTGCGATTGCGATACCAGTACAACTGCCACTGCCACTGTCGCTGCCACTGCCCCCAATACCCATTACTTAAAATCCATTCAACCGTACACGCAAACCCCTGAAAGAAGCAATCCCGACCCACCGAAACCGTAAGCCCTGAAGCAAAACGAAAACCTTAACTAAACCCGAAAAAGGCGTCGACGGCGGCTGCCAAGCTTCGGACACGAGGAGCTGCTGCGCTTGGATCGTGAGGGGCAGGCTGGTGACCGGGCAAGAGCCGAGAAAGAGGTGCCTCTGTCCTCATGACTATATAGGGCCTTCATAATTAGAACAGGGTTTGGGGCCCATTATACAAAAAGAAGGAACCCAAAACAGCAGAGATGATTACTAAGGCCCCTATAGTAACCAGTTTATGCTTTGTAGGGGTTCTGTGGTGGCCTCTCGAAGGGTTTTATGGTGGCGGTTCATGGTTGGTGATGGCTTTCTTAAGGACTTATGAAAGGATGTCTACGGATTGGATGGTAGGCTTTATGATGGCTTGCATAAGGTGACTTGTGGTTGCTTCACAAAGGTCTATGGTGGATTTCGTGAGGATCTCATTGTATGGTAAGCTTTTTACATATACGGGTTTCATGGTGGGCTTGATTGGAGTTTAGAACAACTTATCAGGGTGATTGCAGGCTTAACTAACAACAACAGTAAGGCTTTTTATACTGGCTTTATGGCGGGCTGTAACAAAGTCGATGGTAGCTGCTTCATGAGGGTGCTATGCTTGGCCTTATCAGTGCCTTGACAGGCTTCGATTAGGGTTTGATAGTTTTTGTTGATCTTATGCTATATTTTGGACAAGCGTTTTCTGGGGGGAAGGGCGTTTGTGTATAGGGGTTTGTTTTACGTGGGGGGCTCGTGTAGTTGAGGCTCAAGAATAAAGGTTTACGTAATCTGGATTGGGTGGTGAATAGCTACCTTTGAAAGAGCAGCTTCAATAGACGGGACTGGCAGCCTCAAGAACAGGAATGAACCTCAAACCGAGAGCCCTACACCAAGTTCCAAACCCCAAACCCGGCAACACTAGGATGGTCCCAGCAACTCGTAGACAAGCCATAGTGGTGCAGGTGCTGGAACACCTCTCCGCTGAGAACTGAAGACCTACCTGAGGCAAAACGGGCTGCTTCTTTCGCCCCTCGAGGCTTCGTGATTTCAAAAACCTTAAGCATACATGAACCCCAGATGTAAGGGTTGAGGGCTCATCCGCTGGGGTCGCATTTGCGGCAAGTCCATGCACCATAAGACGCCCCTAAACACAGTTTAAGCCCAGGGTAATGAGGTTTAGGGATGTGTACTTGGAGGTTCATGGGTAGTTATAAGTGCGGTTATATGTCCCCTAATCAGGGTTATAAGTATAGTTCCCTTACTTATAACTCCACTTATAACTACCCACGAACCTCCAGGTAGGGTCCCTAGGGTCTTCGAGCTTGGGCCGTGGGGCTCCCATGCTTTCCCTCATTTTGAGCCTTTTCGAGCTTCCGGATACTCGATCCGAAGGAAAACCCGAGTTTCCCAGAGCCTCCGAAACCCCTTAATTAAGGAATATACTTTAGATTATATTAGGGATCCTATTATAATTTTAAGGTCTCTTCCTTAATTAACGGGTTTTGGAGTCGTTGGGTTCCACACCCAGGGAAAGCATGCGGCAAAGACTAAGTCTACTTTTTGTATCGGTTGCGTTTTCTTCTGTTGTCTACTGTTCTTGTTTTCGGATACAAACGACAAAATTGGTGCGCCAAAACATGCAGCCACAACGGAGACTGAAGGTACTACTGAAACTTCAAAAATTTCTAGCAATGCCAAAGGCACATCTTGGGTTCCTGCTGGAAAGGCGGCAATCCAGTGCCGACAGATATGGAACCACAAAGAGATCCTGGGTCCCTTAAAATCCTAGACCCAAGAGTAACTTAGGAATAAAAAGGGTGCTCTTGTTGGTTTAAAGGGGCTTACAAGGGAATCTGAACCCCCTCAAAAAGGGAATAAGGGCCTGCTCCAGGTCCCAACTTAAAATCCCCGTCATACTCTGAAAGGACACCCCTTTGCGTAGCCCTTCTTGTCCTTCTAATTTTTGGTAAGGAGACCCCGAAAACCCTAAACCCCGCCGTTCTACCACCCCGCGCCTCCCTCAGAAAGCAATCATATAGGGGCCTTAATAATTACAATACGGTTTTGGGGTTTTGGGCCCACTATACTATACTTATGCACTTATACTAAGGACCCCCACAAAAAAGAAATAGTATTGGTAACTATATCAGGCCCCTAATATAGAACCCTTGCAGTAGCCCTTATAGATTGATTTAAAGGAACCCCTCCAAAATAGTATAGGTAATTATGAAGGCCCCTCATAGTACTTCGGAGAACCGAGAATCTGCACTTTTGGGATCTGTGACCCTGTTGGGACTGGCCAGAAGCTTTCGAAGGACGATAACTTCAGCTCCGTACTGTCCTTAGCTTTAGGGCTTTAGGGTTTCAGGAGCTTAGGGTTTATAAGGTTTGGTGCGTTTTAGTTTTCGGGTGGTTTGGGGCTTGGGCGGGGGGGGGGGTGGGGTTTAAGGGACAGAATTTATGGGTTGAGGGCTTCGAAAGGAGTAGGCCCAAGGGCCTGGATCTTAGGGTTATAAAGTTGCTGGCATAATGCTAGATAAAAAGACACTCCCATAAAATTGCAAAGGTTGGGTATTCGAGGACTGAGTGTCTTGCAAAGGAATACGAGCCTGCCCAGCGATTCTCCGAACAGGGCGAGCGCATGAAGTCGCAATCACTCTTGAAGCTCTTCCCAAGCTGTTCCATCTCCTCCAGAGGACCAGCATGAAACTTCGCAGGAAGGTCATAAACATAGACCTTCAGACCCTCGAAATCGCTTTCCTTTGTTGTCGCATCAGGGCAAGAAGAAGTTTTACGAAGAGCTACGACAAATATGTATGTATGTATGTATGTATGTATGTATGTACTAATATATATATATATATATATATATATATATATATATATGGGTACCCCCCTATATGGGGTCCCCTGGGTTTTGGCACACCCAAACCACTAAACCATTAAACCATTAAACCATTCCTTTTGCTCCATACCACTAAACCAATAAACCATTAAACCATTAAACCAATCCTTTCCCCCAATGGACCCAAACCAATAAACCATTAAACCATTAAACCAATCATTTCCCCCAATGGACCTAAACCATTAAACCAATAAACCATTAAACCAATCATTTCCCCCAATGGACCTAAACCATTAAACCATTAAACCATTAAACCATTAAACCAATCATTTTCCCCTATAGAGAGAGACACATCCCTGTATGGGCCGAAAGCATTGGTTTAATGGTTTAATGGTTTAATGGTTTAATGGTTTAGTGGTTTAGTGGTCTAGTGGTATGGAGCAAACGGATTGGTTTAATGGTTTAATGGTTTAGTGGTTTAGTGGTATGAAGTAAAGGGATTGGTTTAATGGTTTAATGGTTTAGTGTTTTAGGTGCATTGGGGGAAAGGATTGGTTTAATGGTTTAATGGTTTAGTGGTTTGGTGGTATGGGGTAAAGGGATTGGTTTAATGGTTTAGTGCTATGGGGCAAAAGGATTGGTTTAATGGTTTATTGGTTTGGTTCCATTGGGGGAAAGGATAATGGTTTAATGGTTTAGTGATGGGTCTAGGGCTGCCTACTACGCAGGTGTCCTGGTTATAACCGGGGACAGAGGTTATAACCAGGCTGCAAAATACGTTCAGGGTTTGAAGACTCCCGCCGTGCCCTTTAGATCAAATGGATTGGTTTATTGGTTTGATGGTTTAAGTCTTCCGTGTCGTATCGCGCAAGCGAGCCGGTATAATGGTTTAAGTCTAAGTCTCCCCCAAACCCCAGCGCCAAACCCTAAGCACTAAAACCCAAACCCAACACTTGATGGTGAACCTGCAATATTGGTAAACTGTGTCGAAACACCGGGGGGCTTACATACCAGGGTTGTGGTTTGTAAATTGGGGTGCCTTGATTGTTTGTTGCACAATATAAACCTTACGAAGCAAATCTGTGCCACCGCTACTTCATCAACACCTAGACCTAGATCCAAACGTTCGAAAGTTTCGGTGCTTCAGGGGAAATGTAACCGCAATGAAACTAAACAAGGACTAGAAGAAGGTCCGAGGTAATTGGCATGTATTCGGTTGTTGAGGCATGATGCAGTGCTTTGTAGCAAACATAATTCCGGGGACCATATGCGCATTCCCCAACTTTAGCGGAAAGGCTATATGGCGGACTTTACATAATGGTCTGTCCGTTTCAGTACATCGGGCTTATGAGACCTATGTACACATTGAGAGAATAGCCGCTAACATGTCAATGACCCAGGAATCAAAATGCGGAAGATGAAGGGTCTCTATCGGGATTACAGTAGGTCAGTAAGTGTTGTCAACATTGGAATATCACGGTACACAAAAAAGTTGAGATACGACTGATACGACGTCATTGTAGGGAGAGATAGTATATCAAAGCTTACAGCGTGGTCAGGTTTCATCACTTCGTACATAGGCGAACTGGTTGCAACGTTATGTTCAAACATCGTTCCAAGGAAGCAGGATTTCGATGAGATAAAACTGATAAGAATATGTGTGGTGAGCGATTTGCAACTTGCAAACTGTTAGGTTTCCTCGCTCGGTACGTAGAAAATTCCTTGCAATGCTATTTCCGACTACATGGATGTACCTCTTTCGAGGAGTGATTCGGTGTGTGTTTACCACTTTTTCTAAAACGAGGAGCACGTTCTGGATTGGGAACAATGGCTTCTGTTCGACCTTCAGAAAATATTCACAAGAACACAAACAGAAATTCGGACAAGCTAGATGTAGCTTTATGGTTTTCAGTGAGCTTTACGTGATGGTTAAGGTATGCTGATACAAAAAGCACAGGCCTCATCTCTGAGCATATAGAAACAGTGCCAGGCCTAAGAAGCGACGCTTCATGTCGTCCCCCAGGAAAAACACTGTACAAAGTTTGCCAAGCTTGTAGTGTGCAAGTTTTCAAGTTTGGCTTGGGGCAGCCGTCATACAGAAATAAGGAATGCACCACTCAAATATACCTACCGGATATACCAGTGTCTACAAGCAATCACATAGGGGCACAGGGATATGTCATTGAAAGCTATCAGTTTGCCAAAACGTCATAGCAATGCGCCCAACAACAGAGACTTTGATGGGATTGCGGCATTACAGTACAAAGATGGAAAACTTTTCGTTCCAAAATTTAGTTCGCGATAAGGAATGACTGAACCAGACTAATGACTACAGCACGTTTGTTGGAAAAAACTGAAATATCGATAATGTATACCTGATTATAAATTATTCGAACGGTTATAACCTAGTCGGCTGGTTATAACCTAATCGGCTGGTTATAACCTAGTCTGGTGGTTATAGCTCAGTCAGATGATGTAGCGAAAAACGTAGGGGACCCCAAATAGGGGTGCGCCCATATATATATATATATATATATATATATATTGATGAATTGATGAACAATATGTACATATGTATATAGTCATATATATATATATATATATATATATATATATCATATAATACTAAAATCCACTTATATATATATATATATATATATAGATATATGTATATATATATATATATATATCCCAAACACCAGCCTAGTTTCTCTTGCTTTAGGAAGGGAGGCGCCCAATGAGGCCCAATCGCAGCAAACTCTTTGTACTGCTCTGGCGATCCACACCCACAGAATCAGCACATGCCGCATCTTCCCTCACACAGACCGATGCACTGGCCCCGAAGTCAATGGGTGCGGAAGACCTGGAAAAAGAGCTGCGACCACGTCTCGATCCTAGCAAGTACAAGCCGCCGATACTTCTGCGCAGGACATTACCGTACGCCGGCAACCCAACATCCTAAGCCTCAAACCCCATAAGCTGGAAAAGGATGGATTGCATCATGAAGCACCCAAGAGTGTGGCGGCTTGGCATCTAGGCGGGGTGGATGCTGCCGGGTTGAGTTGAGCATATGCGCACCTCATCCTAAACTGCCCCTACACGCAAGCACCGTGCTTCCAATACTGGCAGAATTGCATAAGATTAAAGGGGAAGCTCGTACATTGCACCTGTAAATCAGAAAATAGAAGCAGTCCTACGAAATCTAGGTTCGGTGCACATGCAGTCTGGGCTTAGGATGTTAAGGTCATGTGAGCTTTGCAACTTAGAGCTTGGGAATTGGATCAGGGACCCAGGGATTAGGATGTGCACAGGGATTGAAATGAAGAAGCGCTAGGCCCTAAACCGTGCACAATGAGCGACAGCAGCCAGTCGGCCATGTTGGGGGTTCAGGGTTAGGGCCCCTTAGTGTTCAACCGGAACCTCTCCTGAAGAGCCTTCCACGGTCGTCGGACTCACACCTACTGGCCCAAAAAGCCGGGTGTCTCATTGGAGGGGTTTTGATAGTCTCTCCAGGGGTCTTTGGTCCGAAACCCAAACCCGGAACCTTGTTTGAGTTGGTAGAGCGTACACCGTAAACCTTATGTCCTAATTGCTGTGGATCCTGCACCCATGCCCAGCCCAAAAATCAACCGCAAGCTCCGGCCGGAGTGTCCGTAGAGCATGTGGGGTTTGTGTCGGCCAAGGCTTTCTGATGGAGGCTCTCGGGGGAGAGGGGTATGGGCTGCCAGATGCAAGATAAATTAAAGTTCTCAAAATCTCAGACTACATGTGAGCCAGGTTGTAGGGTTTCAAAGACTAGGGCGCGACGACACACAACGACTCTGCTGAGTCACCGGCCAAGTTCTCCTGGTTCAGGGCATCCTCCGGCAACCAGGACTAGGGTTTTGGGTAGGAGGTCTATAGGGTACAGGGGTGGTTTTAAGTGTATGGTTGAGAGCCTACAGAGGTAAAACGAAGCGCTCGGAGCACTCTTCGGACTGATGGTTTGGGGAGCACGGCAGTACGTTAGTATAGCTACATAAGAAACTACATAAGGCGAAAGCTCTGATTTAAGAGTTTTAAAGGCACTCGCGATATTTCTGGATATGTCACAGCGTGAAAGATCTTCCAGCAACACCTACCTCGACTCTTTCGCTCAGTTCATCCAGGGGCGGCGCTACGTGGCCTTGGACCTCGTATGACTGCACCAAAGGGGTTGAAGACTGAAAAGGGTGCGGGCCAAAAACCTTACAGGTGTTTGGTTAGTTAAAAGCAGGGCATGCTTCGGATCGTGTTTCGCAATACGTTTTCTGAGGGATTGTTGACTCACGGAAGCCAAACTTAACAAGTCAACCCTTCCAAAACGCATTTTTGCCATAGACCGGATTCCAGAAAATCTTCTGAACAACTGTTCCGGGATAAAGTCGGAAATTCCTAGCGCTGCGTAGAAGTTCTTTCATTATCGTCATTTAATGGTCCTCGTGCTTACGGATCCGACCTGCGGTGTTGATTGGGGGTCAGGACTCATGACATTATAGTGCCAACGTATAAGGTCAAAGTAGACCCTGGAACCCTTGCGGTATCCCGAACTGGGCCCTGACTGAAGCCAACAGCAATCCTTACGTGTGTCGAGTTTGAGCGCATTGTCGGAATTTCCGGGTATAGGCTTCTCGGCGCAATATTGCTTGAACTTGGCAGCATTCCCGAAACTCCTGCCAAAATCTCGCGCTCAACGTTCAACCCGCTATCCACAGCTCTGGAAGCTTGAAGTGTGGGTTTAGGGTTAAAAATTTCATCTCTTGATTTCAGGCCGGGAAGACACGGCAACTTGATAAACCTGCAGTGTTAATTCCTACAACCTCCCAAACCCGAAACCCTAAATCCCCAAACTCCCGAGAAACCCCAAACCCCAATGAAACACACAAGGCCTTTAAAAGCGAGATCGCCGAGAGCTGCTGGTGCAATTGAGAGATTTCTTCAGATCCCCCGACCATCGCCCTTGGCCCAGGAACCCATGGGGAAGATTTTCGGGCTTCTTTCTCGGCATTTAGAGCTCTAGCTTTTGGCTTATGGTTTCAAGTTCAACACCAAATTACGATTGAACGTGCGTATTCGCAAACCGGCAGCTGAATACCGCCTTGTGCAGTTGCAATGCCTACACACGTTACAGAAACTTTGCATTGCAGTCGGAAACCATTGGCCGATTCATACCATTCTAGCAACACTTGCGCTGAATGTGCCATGTTGGTGTGTTGCATGCTTGCTGCAAACTACAATCTTGCAAGGACTGTGACCGTCAGCCTGCAGTCCTAGGCTGTCGCTTGTTGCGTGCCAATGGTGTTCCGCAATGCACAACGACGTCTGGCAAAAGTTTGCAAGCTCAACACGCGATATCCTGCCCCAGAGTTCGCTGGTCAATAACGTTAGTATCCTGTCTGGCCGGGATGCTCGAGGCAAAGCAGCGCTGATGCTGCAAAAAGCGACCAGATGCTTCAAGTGGCGAATATCACGAGAAGTCGTTTAAGTTTAAGCCGTTGCCTGCAGGAGCTGACAGCAAAACATCAACCATCTGAATACCAAATCAGAGGCTTCGGCAAGCCCGATGGCCCACGTCCTCCGTGATGCTGGCTTATTGAAAACAACAAAGCTGGGCATGTGGCTACGTGCTTGTGGAATATGCAAGTGTTGGCTACTGTCTTCATGGAACTTTTGGTTAATTTGAAGTTTCTGGGCCTGGCCTGGCTTTTGGGCCACGTGTTTGATTTGCCTTCCTGCTTCTCATCTTCTGAAAAAATCGTTCGGGCCTCAACTTGTACTTTGCTTTTCAATCCTCCCTGTGAGGCTCCATGTTCAGGACGATTCCCATTTTCGAACAGCTTCTGGCTTCAGCTTAGGATTTGCTTTGCAAACCTCCTGGGAAGGCTTCATCTTGAAGGGTTTGCTCTGCAATCCTCACTTTTCGGTTTCATGGTCGGGACGACTTTAGGATTTGCTCTGCCTTCCCGGCTTTAGGGTTTCATCTTCGGGACGATTGTCATCTTGGGAACGATTTTCGGGGTTGCTCTGCAATCCTCCTTTCCGGGTTTCACCTTCGAGACCGAGACGATTTTAGGGCTTGCTCTGCAATTATCACTTTAGGGTTTCTCTTCGGGGCGACTTTAGGGGTTGCTCTACAATTTTCGTTTTGGGTTTCCATCATCGGAACGACTTTAGGGTTCGCCGTGCCTTCTAACGGAAAGCCCGTCAAACAATTGCAACCTATTGCGTTTGCCAGCACAACCCCCAACATGACAGAAAGGTAGAAGCCCCAGCAAAAAAACACGACACTGGATTAAACAATCCCAAGAGAAAACAAATGACAGAACACCCAAGCAAAAAACAACACAGCAACCACAACAAAAACAGACACAGTTGCCGCCCTGCCGCTCGCTTGATGTTTCTACAGATTTGGCGTTCAATATATTCAGCAGTTCGGGCCGTTGAGGCTTCGTTTGTCTACGATCTTTCGCATTAGAAGTGGTGTCACATGGGCTCACGAAACTTCTGTGGGAATGGCTTATCTTTGGGATGACAATGCCAGGAAACCCTAAGAGGACATGTAGATGTTGGCCCCGAACCAAACTCGAAACTGAGTAATCGGTGCGCAAGCTCATCGCCAGCAAAGCTTATTGCCCCATTAACAAACGATGGCTGCACACTTCAAACTCTACACGGAACGAACGGTTGCCATCCACTACACTTTACCAGGCGATGATGGGTGGCAACCACGGAAACCTAACAAGAGCTGATGACTGGCAAAACCTACAACCGAAAAGACGTGACCCTCGCCATGCATCGTGGCAGGGAAGTTCCGCGACAACCCCAACCGTGCACCAAGTACTAGTGAGAGCGACAGTAGTCGTCATCGTATAGTGGTAGTGGTACTACGACGACAACGACGACGACTACAACCGCTACCGACAGTAAGCGAGGGTCTGCAGTCCGACAACCAGCTGGGGATTTCGCCGGTTTAACCTCGTGGCCATCATCATGACCATCACAGATCTCATTGCTAGTCTAACACTGTCAACATCATTAATCATCGGCATCATCATCAGCGTCTTCATCTTGAAGATGCTCATGACCAGAAACATCATGCGAGGAGTCATCCTCGGAGTATTTTTCCGTCATTGTGCCATTGTACACAAACATCGTTGTACACATCGTTATTTAGGGGCAAGGCGAAAGCCTGCTTATGTTCGCAACGCTGGTTGCAAGCTGATTGGTCTGGGGTGCGGGATTAAAAGTGGGGGGAGGGGGTATGGATGCTTTCACGATCGGGCACACTGGAAAATGGATGCTGTAAAGGGTGGGGACGTGGATGCTTGCTAATGATGCACTGGAAAATGGATGCATTGGGGACCAAGGATCCTCCGAAAGCAATCCGTTACCAAAAGATTCCCAACAGCCTATTCCCTAGCACTCTTTCCTAAATCCTATTTCCAAAACCCGAAAATGTTTCCTAAACCCTACTTGTTGCCTACACCCTATAATTCCTAGACCCCATATCCTAATCCGGAACTCCTGAACCCATTTCGTAAACACCAATATCCGCAACATCGGCCTTTTGGGCCCTAAACTCAGCTTCCGGCTGCTGATCCCGAAGCTGTTGTTGCTGCTGCTCGTAGAGTAGCTTGTACCTTCGTTTGGGTCTTGTATAAGGGTTAAGGCGGTTAAGGGTTTAGGGTTTGCCATGGCATAGCGCGTAGGCGATAATGTTCGACAAGGCTGTGTCGAGTGCATCGTACTGCGGCAGCGAGCTGCGAAAGCCTGTTTGCCGCAGGCTTTTCCTGTCTTTCTTCCCCACCCCACACTGTATAAAGCGGCCAAAGCCACCCAAAGTTATTCCTTTTAGGGTTGAGGCCGAAACTCACGTCATCGCGCTTTTCTTCCTCTTGCACTAGCAGAAAGCAAATCGGCAGGGCAGGGCAGGGCCTGCAACCGCCCTCGAGCCTATGCCCTTGAAATCTGCTCGCTGGAAGGCAAAATGGGTCGGGCAGCCAGGAAACTCGGGGCTTCAAGGCACTGAAATGAGGGTCTGTAGGTTAGGTGATTCTGGGTATTGGTGCGGTCTTTGACGGTTCTTTCAGGTGGTTGTGACACAATCACGGTTGGGGCAGTATGTAGCCGACCTCCACTCCCAACCCCATGCCAACGCTGGTTTGAGGGCCCTATGCTACTTCAAACTGCTGCGCAAACTCTAACTTCTACGAGTAGGGTTTTGGAATGTTGCAGACTATAAGCACATAGCAGTCCTTTCCACTCAGCAAAAACTACGAGCAATGAGGAACAGCCAACATCTGGGACGTCCTGTGGAGCTGAGCGTGCGTACTATGAAGCATACGTCTTCGGGATGGTTTGGGATTTCGGATCTTGTTTAACACCTTTTTCCGTCCACTCAAGGTCTGAGCAAGCGGAAGCCCGTGGAATAGGTGCTGACTGCCCACTAGTCCACTCACTTGTCGGGGTTTGCGGCTTTGCTTACTTGGGTTCGGAGACCCGAAAACATAGCCCTCAACATCAATCAACACGTGGACTTGCGGCATAGACTTGAAGGTTCTCGTTGAAACCTCTATGTTGTGTTCTCAACACAAGAAAAAGCTTCATGACACGCCTTGCAACACCACTAATGAAGTCTTCTAGAACCCGCATATTCCCCTGCATACAGAAACCTCCAAAATCCTGCAATCCTGGGGTTAAGCCAAAGAGCTGCTGCTTCCGTTGCTCCAGCTGCTCGCAGCGGGTTCGCAGGTCCTAAAAGGTTTCTGCAGGTTTCTAGAATCTCTCCAACGAGTCTCGAGAAGGGTTCTGTTTTCCGTGAGGGGCTTAAACACCGGCCACATTTATATGTCGGGAACTGCTTTACCTGTACGACCCTCGTCCCTCAACAGGGATCTGTCAAAGCAAGTACCGAAACTGATCTGCATGCTCTTTTGTGAGGGGACGTCTAAGATGCGCAACCCTGTGCTTCACTTCTGGTTTGTCGCGATCGGGCAGTGTGCTCCAGTTTGGCAAGAGGGGGGGGGGGGGGGGAAACACTGAATGTTACACATCCAGGTGCCTGTCTGTTTCACGTATCACTTGCATGTATCCATGCCTGTTGCTCAAGGTTCTAGTGCAGTGGACTACAGCTGTGCGCCTGTAGCAAAAGAGACACCTGAGTGCCTGTGTTCCTGTACGCCTAGCGAGGGGATACACGTCCAGGTTACATCTCAACGTGGTAGCGGAGCTCCCGGGAAACGGGAAGCTTCACACTTGTGGAGGTACCCGTTCGGTACTCTCTACACAGGTGGAGGCAACCGGAATACCCGGTGTGCTTCACTCAGGTGAAGGTGACCGGAGTCTCTCCGGCACACTTCACTCAGGTGAAGATAACCGGAAGAGGTTTCTCCCGGGGCTCGATCCAAGAACAGCGCAATGGCTAGCCACTCTGCGACTATCTTTGAGCATGAAGGAGGAGATGATGACTACCTCCTCCACGGAAATGAATCTTTCGCGACTAATCATCGTCATCTCAATGAATTACACCGTCTTTCAGCTTTCCAGCAGGTGACCACCAAAGTACCTCCATCTTATGATGGTAGAAGCAGTTGGTTTGCCTATGAAGATGCGATCGATGACTGGTGTGACATTACTGAGCTAGACAATGATAAGCGTGGACCAGCTTTGAGAAATCGGCTAGAAGGTGAAGCAGCAATCCACAAGAGGCTTCTCGACAGAGATCGCCTGAAGGACCCGAACAACGGAGTGAAGTACTTCAAGAGTTTCCTGCGGCCGCTTTTCGTGAAGGGAGCAGCGAATGTTTTTCTCTATCGCTTCCAGCAGTTCATGAACATGCACCGTGGGAACGGAGACATGCTTCGTTGGATTACCAGGTTTCAACTCTCTGTTCAGAG
Organism: Symbiodinium sp. CCMP2592; assembly: GCA_905221615.1. NCBI lineage: Eukaryota > Dinophyceae > Suessiales > Symbiodiniaceae > Symbiodinium > Symbiodinium sp. CCMP2592. The sequence continues at coordinate 301,959 of CAJNDT010002913.1, forward strand.
AATGCAAGAAGCGTGGAACGATACCTATCTGCCGATCGAGGACCCGAACAATGCAGAGGTCAGAGCTTTCATAGCAGGACTTCCACCAGAAGAACAAGAAGGAATCACGCCAGTTCAGGCAATGGAAAGAGCCAACGAACGGCTCAGGGAGCAGCATGCTCGGACCATTCCGATCACGGCCAATCTCGTTGCTTTGATTTTTGTCTCTCTGTCCGACTTGACTCAGGATCAGCGGCAGGTGTTGACATCATTGATGGCGCATCGGAACCGAGTTTTAGCTGACTACAATACGACCGAACTGCGTGAGGTCTACCTTGAGATCTTCTGCACGACCAAGACTACCGTCGACAATCCTCTCCTCGCTCCTTCCGGCCACGGTGGCCGCAAGACGTTCCTTGTGATCGATGAAGGATATTTGAACGATCATGAAGGCTACTGGGTCGAGGACGAGGAAGATGGCACAGAAGGTTTTCTCGAAGTGGATGAGGACGCCTTCTGGGTCTACGACGACGAGAATTATTCATGGTTCCAGCGGCGTTTCCAAGGCCGCAAGATGAGGCGCGGATTCAAGGGCCACCGTAAAGGCAAAGGAAAAGGTGGCAAAGGATCCAAAGGAAGGCGCTTCTTCAAAAGGAAGAAAGGCAGGTCACATCTTGCCGAAGAATCAGAAGCATGGCAAGCAGAAGGACAATGGCAAGATTACCAGTGGAGCGATCAGTCCTGGGATGACTGGTCCTGGTACGAGTCTGAGGAATCCTATGCAGCCAAAGGAAAAGGAAAGAAAGGAAAGAAGGGCAAAGGAAAGAGCAAGTTTGGCAAGGATGGAAAAGATGGAAAGTCCGGAAAGGACGGACAGAGCCAGCTTGCTGATGCTGCCCCGAGCGGCACCACAGCCGCCACAACCTTCTTCGTTGAACATCTCAACACTCCGAACTTTTCTTTCATGGCCACCGAAGAGAAGATCAATGAGATCGAGGAAGCCTTCATCTCTCAGCCTTCGATGGTGTTGGACTTGGGATGCACGAGAGCAATGGCTTCGAGAGTGGCCGCACAGGACCTCATGGAGTTCTGTGACAAGAACCAGAACTGTGGCATATGGTACACCATTGCTGAGACCACTTCTCAGTTCACCTTTGCCAATTCCGAGTCTACCAAATGCAACCAGAAGTTGGTCATTTGCATGTACGACCGGGACTTTGCAGTTCAATCCACAGAGTTCGACATTGTGGAACAAGGGCATGTTCCCATTCTCATGTCCTTACCTCAGATGCGCAATCTTCGTTTCCAGTTCGAGCTCCATCCGGAAAAGGCCTTGCTCAGCAGCCCTGTGCTGGGAATCAAGGATGTGAGGCTGAAGGTTGCACCCAGCTCACACCTGGTACTTGATCTTCTTGAACTCAGTCAGCTGATGTGGAATGTGCGTTTCAGCAAGCATAAGAAGTCGAGCTTCCTCACCTACTTCTCCCACTACGAGTACGGCTTCCATCAGAAGACCGAGGGATGCTGTTCTCATGAACAGGTACCCGACAATCTCGTGTTGGCGACTGATGATGAATGGGTGATCAACGAAGCCGACATGGAAATGATTCGCATCCACAAGAAGATGAGAAGAGTCAAGTACGAACCCAAGGCGGGTTATGTGCCAATTCCGTTGGAGTATCTGGACACCAAGCGCAAGACGATCATGGAGTTCTCCAAGGGAAAGAGCGTTACTCAAGAAGATGACTGGCGTTCTTCTGAGCCTTCTTCAACAAGAACTACTGACTCTTGGAAGGGCAAGACATTTTTCAAGATTCTGCCTGGTGGCATCGAGAGTAGAACCTCGGTGCCAGCTAAGTCCAAGGATCCAACCCGTGGAAAGGTAGGATCTCCAGAGGACATGGTTAGCGCAGGTAAGCCTGAAGACAGCTCGAAGAACACAGGAGCATCCGGAAGCTTTCCGCAGGGAAAGGCACCGGCAAAGCGAAGGATTCGAGCCAAGGGAAGCTTTCCACAGGGAAAGGCACCCGAGGAACCGGCTCCTCCTCCTCTTGCTCCTGAGGATGATCCGGATCTTCAAGAGTACGAACCTTCCGAACCGGGGGATGCAGATTTGCTTCCTCCGAGTCCTCCGAAGGCCCCAGAGCCACAGTCGCTAGAACCTAGGAGGATCGCGCTGCCGTTGCCAGGCCACGAGGTCTCAAGGGCTTCTCCGCAGTATCAGCGCATGTTGGAAAAGCTGAACAATGATGTTGAGCTTTACAAGTTGCATGTGAAGCATTACCACATGAGTCCTGCTCAGTTTCGACGCAGGACCAGCATGCTTGGTCTGCCAGGAGAGATCTATGACAAGTACGACCGCATTGTCAAAGGCTGTCGTGTTTGCAGCACCTCGGTGCCTACGCCTCCGCGAGCCAGAATCGCAGGGTTAAGAGCATCATCCTTCGGTGATCTCATTTTTGTTGATCACGAAGAAATCAAGTTCGGTACTAAAGCCTACTTGGCTTTGGTCATCATTGATGGTGCTTCAAATCTTCTGTGGGCTACGGCTCTCACAAGCCTGGAAGCGCCAGAGACTCTGGGAGCTTTTAGACAATGGACAGAGGAGAACAACTGCGTTCCTAAGGGAATCGTAGGAGATCAAGCATTTTTCACGCCGCAGTTCATGTCTTACTACAAGTTCCATGGCATTACTCCGTATCCATGTGGACCACGGACTCCTTGGCCTAATCGAGCTGAGACCGCAGTGCGTCTTTTCAAGCGCACCTGGGCAATCATGGCCAAGGCCTTAGCTGATGAGGGTTATGCAGAGAAGGTGACTGTTCGTCAAGCAGTCAAGAAGGTGGCTTGGGCAAGAAATTGCCAGCTTACCGTCTCAGGCTATTCTCCTTTGGAGATAGCTACAGGAAGACGGCCACCAGACTTGTTTGATGTCGAGAACAGTTCTCCTGAACAGCTCTCTGCTGAACCTGCCGAGGAGGATCGAACCACTCTGGAACTCCAGAGGATTGCCATGCGGGCTCATCAAGAGGCCAGACAATCACTTGACCTTCGGAAGGACCTTGCACGAAGAGTCATGCCGTCTGATGGTCCTTATTCGAAGGGTGACCGCGTGTTTGTTTGGCATAAGGATGAGTCGAAGAAGAAGTCTGAAGGAACCTGGGTCAGAGGCATAGTTGTGTCACAGGAAGGTGCCATGGTGTTGGTTGAAGTTCATCGTGCCGTTCTTCGGGTTAATCAGTCGAAGGTCAGGCGTGATGGAGATCCGTGGCATGATGTGGCCATTCCTCTGAAGAAAGATGAGGTCCCGAGACGCTCTTCTCAGGAAGAGGCACTCGACCGCATCGGCGACGATATTCTTGATCGTGCCGGTTCTGGGTTCTGCTATGAGCATGAGATCTGTTACCACACTCTCACTTCAGGCAAGAGCGATTTCGTTGAGATCACACCTCGCCTCACCGGGCTTACTGCGTGCACAGTCCATTCTGGACTTGATGCGAGTGAACCTGTGTTGTTTGGTGAATGGAACGCCAAGTCTATCCAATCTTCGATTGAGGCCGCTTGGCGAGTGATCTTGAAGGCAGAGCCTAATCACATTTTTATTCATCCTGTCATCCCTGATGGTTGGACCAGGAAGGCCACCAATGCCTTCTGGCACTTTTGTGCCGAAGTCTGCCGTTGGCAAGATGACAAGGGTGATGGATACTTCGTGACCATCATGTATCCTTCTCATTGTGGGTTTTGGCTTTCGCAGAGTAGTCGCTCGCTGAAGTGGAGGAGAGGACTTTCATTCCACACCTTCAAGAACCGTGGTGTACTTCCTTCAGGGGGAGATGACCACGGTAAGCGTCAGCATGGTGAGCTTTCTTTTCTCACTAATCTGCCTGATGGATCATTTGGCCGTTTGGAGTCGTTGGAAGAAGGCTATGACTCTGCTAACGCACTTGATCCAAGGTTTGCTGTGCTGCTTTCGCAGTGTCTTGTGGGTGATGAACGATCAGATCTCCGACAATCTTACTTGTTCGAAGATATCTTTGAGGATTTCGATGATGGAACACTGTGTGCGTTGTGTTTGCGATCAGACCGCAATTCAGAGGCTTTACCGGTTCTTCCGTCAGAAGCAGAGTACTCATTACTCTCAAACAATGACAAAGGGAAGCTTCCGACACCTCTGAGGTTTGTTGCGCCGCAGCGGTTTGTTACATCGTCTTTGGTCCAGACTCTGTCATATGTTGACAGTCTCCTTCCAGGTACTGAGTTGGAAGTTCACACGACCACATCGTCTGACGCGGTCGCCTTGCGGCCGATGATTAAGAATGTGCGCGTGCTAACTCTGCCGTATCTGGAGTTTGAGTACTGTAACGTCTACAGGGGGACTCAAGGGAAAACACTCCCTTTGGTTCATCGTCATCCTGATGCTGTTGTCATTTTGTGGCAGAAGGGTGATATGAATCATGTGTTTTTCGTGACGATGGCACAGTTGCTTCCTTGCCTTAAGGATATGCAATCAACGCACTGGTCCATGATAGTGTTCTGGAACGAGTCACAGAACAACAGTTCCAGACGCGGGCCTGATGTTGGCTTGGACTTCACGGACCAGCCAGCGCCAGCCCCGGTTGCACCGCAACCGCCAGCCACAGACGACGATGTGGACTATCCAGGATATGATGATCCACACGGTGATATGCCTGTGGACGATGAGGAAATGCCACTACAGCATCCAGAGCAGGATTTAGATGATAATCCTGTTGAGTTGCATGTCGGTGGTGACCCTCCGTCACAACCTCCTGGAGGCGGTACTCATGTACCGGTACCAGGGGGAGATGATGATTCCGACCTGGATCACGATCCGGACGGTGATGGACATCCGCCAGGAGGCGGTCCTCAGGGACCGGGACCTGGTTATGGTCCGTCACCGGAAGAGCCTCCTCTTCCGATGGAGTTTCACGAGGAGTCGCCTCCTCCTGGAGGTCCTCCCGATTCTCCTGGGGCTCCGCCTCAGTTTGCGAACCCGGATCAGGTTCTTAGTCCACCGATGCCGTGGCCGGCACCACCTTCACCTATTGTTCCTGTTCCAATTCCGCCGCATCCTCACTTTCCGGTGCCACAGAGTATGCGACCGCCATCACCTCGCAATGTGTCACAGACACGTGCGCGAGGCGCACATCCTGACGATGTGTCAAAGGCAAAGTCACGTACTGTCGTGGGACCCCCGGTTGTGCTGTTGCCTGGGCAATCTGCGGGAAAGAAGGATCCCGATCCGTCGGGTGACTTTCCAGGTTTTCACGAGCCTGCTTCCTCTTCTTCTGATCCGGCTCCTGTTCCTGGTTTGCCGGTGACTGAGGGGGAATTTCCTATCCAGCAAACCCCACTCCCGGAACCCACCCCGGAACCGCCGGTGCCGGAAGCTGGTGAGGATACTGATTCGGATGCAACGGTTGACTATCGTGATGAGAGTTTGCTTGCTTTGGCTGTTGGAGACGACGACGTTTTGATTCGCCTTCCGTCGGACTTCAAGGTTCCGTCCTTTGTTCCGTTGGATGGTGATGGTTTTGCGTCGTGGTTGACTAAACAAGATAAAATCAAGGCAGGTACCCTCACGCCGGAGATGCAGCGCAAGTATGCCGCCGAAATTCGGAAGGCTAAACTTGAGGAGTTCAAGAGTTACTTGGACAATGATGCAATTCGGCTGACGGACCGTCGCAAGCTTAAAAACGATGTCAATTTTCTTACCGGACGTTGGGTCCTTACTGTGAAGGTCGACAAGAACGGTTACTTTTCCAAGTTCAAAGCCCGATGGGTTTGTCGTGGGTTTCAGGACAAGTTTGCCTGGGATCAACAAACGGACAGCCCTACGGCTACTCGGTATGGTTTCCGTTTGGTTGCGCAGTGCGCTGCCAATCACTATTGGGATCTTTTTCATTTGGATCTTAAGACCGCTTTCCTTCAGGGGGAACACTACAATCTGTCATCTCGCATGGTTGTGGTTCAGTTGCCTCCTGACATCGGTTTGCCTACCTGGATGGTTGGCCTTTGTCTCAGACCAGTCTATGGTCTGAACGATGCACCGAGAAGATGGTGGAATCGTTTGGACAAATTCCTCAGGTCTGTAGGCATGGAACCGACCAGAGCTGACCGATGCACTTATGTCGCATACGACGGCATAGAAGGCAAGAAGGGCAAAAGCCACCTTGCGGCAGGAAGCTCCTCTCAGGAGGAGGAACCTGAAGCAGGTAGCACCTCTCTTGAGGTGGAACCTGCCTACCTCAAGGAGGTTGCCCTTCATGCCATGACATGCTACGCATACGATGAAGGAAACCGTTCTTCCTCCGACCGTGCGGAGGAGAGATCCTATCTTTCATGTCCCGATATCGCTCAGTGCTTTAACACCGATACCAAGAAGATGGTTGACTATGCTTGGAGGCCTGTGACTGATGATAAGCTTCTCGGATTCTTGGGCAGTGTTGCTTGTAAGAAAAGAGGTTGGTTCCCTTATGAGAACGGGCATGCTCTCGTTTCTCACAGGGCCAAGGCTCTTCGTACTCCTGCACCTGTCTATCAGGTCAAGGACTACCCTTATCGAGTTTCCATGATCCTCCGTAAAGGAACATGGTGGATTGTCGAAAGGGCCCATGACCTGAGGTTGGACAAGGGCGATAAGACCTGCTTCCTTGAAGAAGAAGCTGAGGTCCTAGTCTCCTTGTTCCTTCCAGAGAAGGCTTCATACAAGGTCGAGAGCTTATCAGAGCTCTCCCCCGAGTTGGTTGATCAGCTTCTTGAACACTTTGTTGACCCTGTGCATGGAAGTCCCAGCAAAGGTCGCAGGACAGTTGGAGTGATGAGTCTTCATGTTGATGATCTCATCATAAGTGGAACCCCTGAGTTCCTCACTTGGTTCCTCAAGAAAATCAAGGAACATTTCACTGTCGGCCATGAGGATAGAAATGACCTTACGTTCACGGGACAGCGTGTTCGTTGGGTTCTTGATGCACAAGGGAAGAAGAAATACATATCGATCGATCAAAAGCTGTGCGTTTCAGAGCTCGAGGAGATCGTCATACCTAAGCATCTTAAGGATGCAGATGCGTGTGACAAGGCTTTACACACCTCTTATCGCTCTTTGCTTGGTAGCATCAACTGGCTTCAGTCAAGGACGCAATTTCAGGCATGTTACCAGTTCTCTCGTTTGGCATCAGCATCTGCTGCTCGGACCGTTGGTCACTGCAAGGAGTTGAACAAGTTGTGTCGACAGATACGCAGTGAAGAGGTTGAGTTGCGGGTGTGGCCAGTGAAGGGATCTCCGAGGATTCTCGGAATTCCTGACGCAGCTTTCCGTAACAACAGCGATAAGTCCTCACAGAGGGCGGTGACTATCTTCATCGCAGATGAGAGGGTCAAGAATCGAAGAGACAGCAGAGGCTCATTGGTCTTCTTCGAATCAACCAAGATTAAGAGAACGACCCTCAGTACCACTGTCGCTGAACTGTACGCTTTGATGAAGTGTTTTGGTACCTGTCAAATGCTTCGTGGTTTGTGGAAGGATATTAGTGGTCTGGACGCCGAGATTCACATTCGCACCGATGCTAACAATCTCGTGTCTACCGCTTCTACTACTCACTCACCCGAACAACAGGAAACCATTCACATGATTCAAATGCTGAGAAAGGAAGCGTGTTCAGGTGCTATTGCTGATCTTTCTCACGTTCGAACCGAACATTGTCTTTCTGACTGTCTCACGAAACGAAGCGCTAATCCTAGAAACCTCCTGAGTTCTGTTCAAACTGGGTGGTTGAAGGAAATCGATTCACATCCTCCTTTTCGTTCCATGATTGAGCACAAAGCCTTCTTGAACGCCTGGCTCCGTAAGGAGTACGCGGTTTTGAGTGCAGTGCAACATGTCATGTTCATGCAGGAGCGTTTGTGAGTCATGTCTGCTTCATGTGTGAGCTGTCGGAGCAATTCAATGCATGTGCTTCATGAAGAGTTGTTGGTCTCTTTTTAAATTTGTGCCTGCATTGCTCAAATCAGCTGGTTCAAAACTCAAGTGAGAAAGTAGCCCACAACTTCCTCTTCTTCTGTTACCAGCATGGCTGCGGCAGGACCCTCGATGGACACTGGACGCTCCTCTCATGAGGAGGCACCATTTCAGGCTATCTGGACACCGAAGACTGGATGCAACTTCAAGGTTGACATCCGCACTGGTGTTCCTGACCTGTCCTTGTACCAGAAAAGTGCGTCCTGGGCAGACCGTCGTGTACTCCGAACAGTTGGAGATGGCGACGGTATTGCCGGCTATCCTACAAGGGATCGTCGAGCCTATCCTCGAAGTGCTCCTTTGGCTTCCCTCAGGATCATCCCAGAAGGTGTTCCGCGGTTCTTCCGCCAGCAGGACACCACGGCGTACTTCCCTCATGGGGAGATGGCCGCGGTGAACATTCTGGAAGGACAGTTGGCCTTCCTGTCGCATGTCCTGCGCTACGAGGAAAGCAACCCTGGAACCCATGTGCTGCCGCGGCACCTCACCTGGAAGTTTGACTTCTTGAGGTGCTTCCTTGGATGTCTGACCAACGACGAGCTCATCGAGCTCGATCGAGAAATCTTCGACATCCATCAGATGCGACACAATCACAATGGATGGGCGGTGAAGTCATCCAAGCAGTTGTCGCAGCTGACTCGGCATGACACGAGAGTCACGCCTGGCAGATACATGGAGATTCCTCTGGAGACGATGATGAAGCACCACTTGAGGCCTTTCGATTGGGCGCCCAAGAAGTTCTTCGCTTTCTTGATGGCGAACTCGAAGGGCCGCTTCAACATCTGGGTGGCCCCAGTGGCTCTGCAGTTCGAGCGTTTCTTTGACTTCGACTTCTACGTCGGGGTCTCCGCCGTCCAGGGCCACTCGCGGATGCCCGAGCAGGTTGCTGATGTCGCCTACGGGGAGAGGCTCACTATCGACCGATGCCGCCAGCTGGGAACGATTTTCCACGCCTCGGATAACTCCAACTACGAGAGCATCCGGGAAAACGGCTTAAGGCTGGAGGCGACGAAGGCGGCGTGGCAGCGGCACAGGAAGGCCATCCATCTCGTGTATGCGGGTGGAGTGGTTTCTCCTGGGTCTGGGACCGTCATTAAGTACGGCTCCTACGTCTTCTACGCCAAGCTCGATTACGAGAGCTATCTGAACCACGGCCACGATCTGTTTCTTACAGACAACGGCGTGGTGCTCTCGTACAAGGACATTCCGGCGATGTATCTCACACATCATTACCGTCCTCCTCACGAGCAAGATCCGGGTGGCATTCGCCATGAGAGGAAGCAGCAAAGCGCAGGGGTAGGCTCTTCTCAGGAAGAGGGAACCTCAGCGTCTGCTTCCGCATCTGCTACCGGAGGCTCTCCACATGGAGGGGTACCGGGTAGCAGTTCGGATCCAACGCCTTCGAAGCCAGCTCCCAAGAAGAGGCCAAAGACATCTCAGGATGAAGGCCAAGCGTCGACGGGAAGCTTCTCTCAGGAGAAGGTACCCACTTTAGACGCGGCGGCTCTCCAGAAGCTTATTCGCGAAAATGAGCTGAAGGCAGAGCGGGAGCGGCAAGCCACATCCTCCCAAGGGGACACCAAGTATGCATACCAGTCTGGGGACACCGTCCACGGCAAGGTTGATGCGCACAAGTCCCAGCAGCAGGAGGAGCTCAACGAGGTCCGCAAGGCAAGGACCAATCCATGGCATCTCTTTGCCCACGGCAAGTTGCACATGGTGGACTCTTCTGGCCAGCCGATGCTTAGCACCTACGGCGATGCCCTCGTACAGGTCACCCCCTGGCATACCTTGACTATTTCGATGAGGGAGTCTTTGGGTGGTGAATACGACTGGGCATCCTGGTTGCAGCATCCTCTCTCGGGGTACTCCCTGCACTTCTTCCTCAAGGCTTTCGAGATGGGGAAGTTGCAGGGGAACTACCTCGTGGAGCTGGACAAGAAACCGAAGGTTTACTCCAACGGTTACTCGTCACCTTGGATGAACATGCGTCGTCATCCGGGAGGTCTTGCCAAGATGCTGGAGGATGTCACCCTCGCCTCGCAGAACGAATTCCGGCCCAACGTGGGTAACATCGGATTCGATCGCCCTCGAGACTCTGATCCTCGTGCAAAGATGCCAAAGACGGAGGATCCTGATTACTCTCGCAAGCTCGCCGGACACAGTGCTTTCCTCAGGGAAAGGTATGTGTACGAAGAGGTCTTCAATGTGCGAGAGGACTTTCAGATGCTCGTTCGCGTCATCAATGAGGCATACGGAGTGGACTTCTTCTCCTACATCCAGCGCCACGCCAGTGATCTGGAGGTTCGCCGTAAATACACGGCGCGAACCCCTGAGGGCTACAATCTCTATGACAGTACCCTCAAGCAGCCGTTCAGCGGCAGCTACATCCTGGCCGTTCTGGAGAAAGTCTTCGCAGAATCTGAGCACCGAGATTTCAAATCGGCTTTCGCACGCAAGGCAAAAGCGGACTTGGTGGCTTACGAGGACTTGAAGGCGAAGAAGGAGTCCGAGCTGAATGAGCTCCTCACTCGACCATATGAAGACATTATGATCGAGGAGTTCATCGACCGACTCCTATGTCCACAGATCGAGGAGATCGAGGAGCCTCCCGCGGCTACTCAGATGGATACCTCCGAACCGTCGTCTGGATCCACGGACTTGCCACAGGGCAAGAAGGTTGATCCGGTTAAGACCGAGCCGACCGATGTGCCAATGGAGACTGAAGCTCCAGAAAGCTCTCCACAGGGAGAGGCATCTGGGCTACTGTCGAGCCAATGGAGACGGACGCTCCGGAAAGCTCTCCACATGGGGAGGCATCTGGGGTGGATGTTCCACAACAGAAGACCGAAGCCACGGAAAGCTCTCCACAGGGAGAGGCATCCGAGGTGAAGGTCGAACCTGATGTGCACATGGGTCAGGAAGGAGGTAAGTCCGAGAACATCGAAATGGCTGAGGAAGGCTCACCACAGGGTGAGGAATCCATGCCAGACATTTCTCCCGAGAAGGATGATGAAAGTGAACTTCACGATCAAGGCATCTGGGGGAAATGCAAGACTGTTCCGGATCCTGAGTACTACCAGGCCGCGAAGGATGCAGAGGACCAGAATGAGAACGCGTTCGACAAGATGGGCAAGGCAAAGGAAAAGATCGAGCTCGTTGATCTCGAAGAGTTCAAACATTTCCTTACGCAGCTCACCGAAATCGAACGACAAATTCAAAGCCCTATGCGGCTGCTCTGCAAGCAGGTGCGTGGATATGGCTATTCAGGCTTGTATCATACAGGACTTCGTGATCCTGACTACGAGCCCGTACTCGCCTACAAGGTGCAGCATATGAGTTGGAGGGTAAATGTTCCGAACCACAAGGGACAGAAATACTCTCTCTCTATGGTTGACCTATTCGACCAACTCAACAAGATGGATCCCATCTATGAACGTCGTCCCGACAAGAAGGACGTTGTCTTTCGTTCTGGGGACGTTCGCAGCACCTTGGACGATAAGCTCATGGGTAAGGCCTCTGACATCCGAGAATCAGCATTGGAGGTTATGGAAGCACTTCTTGATAAGCTGAAGTCCTTGGATGAAAGCGGCAATCCGGCAACTCGAGAAGAACTTTTGAATGCTATGCTTCACTACTTCTTGAGCACCGGAGTCGATGAAGAGGAGATCGGGGACCTCTCTCTTGAGAAGATGCCGAATCCTTATATTCATCGTTTTGGTCTGGCAGAGGACTCCAATGTCCCTATCTTCACCAGCAAGACCAAGTACGCCGCGCTCATCCTCAATCTCGGCAACATGAGCAGGGGAAGAAAGCGTTCCGCTCCTAGCTCCGTTGCTAATCACATTGACTGGGACGATGCTACACCATCTAAAGGAGCCTTGATAAAATCGATTGCACAGTCGAAGACGCATTTGTTTATGCTCTGCGAAGCGGCTAAAATCGATGACTCCGAAGAGGCCTTCCTCAAGTCACGCGGTTGGCAATTCCTTCGTAACGAGTCCAAGGACCTGATGGTGGGAAGTCGTACAAATGGTGTCGGATCTTCGATCACCCGTCTTGCCGGCTCCACTCTCAGTGGATATGCCCACGAGTCCCTTCCAATAACCTATATGGTCGCGGAAATCGTGTATGGCATGACGTTACCGACCGGTCTCCAGGGCAGTCGTGGTGATGTTCCAGATGAGTCACTGACCAAGGTCTTGGAGCGGGCTGGATCCGACCGGCTCAGAGTTTGTGTCTTCCACCTCCACAACGACGCGGCGGCAGACAAGGTGGCGTTGGCTCATGAAGTGTTGGGCAACATGTTCATTGACTGCTTGCACTACCAAGTCGACCTCATCGGTGGCGACGCCAACATGGCCCTCTACCGGGCCACCGGTAGAAAGCAAGAGTCGATGGATATTCGTGGCGGGATGTACCAAAGCCTTCTCGACTACTTCTTGGAGGCATGGTCAGAAAGCCCAAAGTGCCCACACTTCTGTTCGCCTCGTGCGAGACATGTGTCAGCAAACGCCATGTGGCTTCTGAAGCAGTATGAGGACACGCTGGGAATGCCATACAAGGAAGCTAAGCAACCAGACTGGAATACTTTTCCTGGTTTGGATCCTGTTATGGCTACAGTCATGGAATGGGGACACAGCATGTCGGACGATCAATGGGCGGAGTTTCCGTCTTCAAAGACGAGTTCGACATCCATGTCTCTGAGTGGCTGTTAAATTCCACCAGCGCCGCGTACCTTCTCAACGATCGGGACTATGACGCCCACACTCCGCTCCTCATCGAGGTTCACGCGAACCAGTACTCTGGAGGAAGGATGAGGGCGCTCAACCGCAATCCCGACACCGTGAAGGAAGCCGCGGACAGAAAAAAAGAGAGACAGAAGCTGAACAAGGCGCGTGGTTCTGGTTCTACTGGTCCTGCAGCCGCACCACAGGGAGCAAGCTCTTCTCAGGAAGAGGCAGCTTCTGGTGCTAAAGCTTCTGGTTCTCAACGTCCTCAAGAACCCGCACAACCTCCTGGTGGCAAAGAAGGCGGCAAAGGAGGCAAGTCCTCCAAAGGAAAAGGCAAGGACGCCGACAAGGGCAAGTCCAAAGGCAAGTCCAAGGACAAGTCCAAGGGCAAGAGCAAGGGGAAACACTGACTAGGTTCCGATTCTTCGGATGTGGAAATGGACAATGGACTCGACGAGGTTCCTTTTGAACAAGATGATGCCGTTGCTCCTGATCCACAGATTTCGTTACCTAGATCCCCTGCTGATCCCCACGGTTACGACCCTGTTCGCCATGCTCCGGTGATGCCGATCCACACGGTCGACATTTATCGCTGGCATGGTACTGAACATTGGCGTGATAGAACCTGGGATCGCGACATAGAGTTCATCGACTGAACTGGCAGAGTGTTTCACGGAATGCTTCTTTCAGAAGAAGGTATCCACTTGAGCATTCGTCATTTCATAAGGAGATGCTTTTCTCAGGAAAAGGTACTTCCTAAAGAACTCTTTCTCAAAGAAAGATACTTATCTCAGGATAAGATACTTCTCATGCCCTTATATATTTGCCGTGTCGCAAGATGTCATGCTGGCATCAAGTGGAGCTAAGCTCTACAATCTTTTATGTGACAGTAAGCTTTCCGCCTGGAGAGGAAACTGAACACAAGTGGGCAACTTTCAAGCAAAAGTTTTCAGTTGAAGATCCGTTTGCGTTTTCGTGCGTGTTCTGCTCTTTTCATTGAAGCTGTCTTCAGGTGAGAGATGTATAGATTCTCTTCAAGTCGCAGATGTAGCTCAATACTCCGCTAATTCGACCGAGAGCAATAACAGGCTAGTTGAATGCCGACTCCACGGCCATGCAGCTCTACGTGTTTTAAATTTGTGCCTGGTTGAAACACTGAATGTTACACATCCAGGTGCCTGTCTGTTTCACGTATCACTTGCATGTATCCATGCCTGTTGCTCAAGGTTCTAGTGCAGTGGACTACAGCTGTGCGCCTGTAGCAAAAGAGACACCTGAGTGCCTGTGTTCCTGTACGCCTAGCGAGGGGATACACGTCCAGGTTACATCTCAGGGGGGGGGGGGGGGAGGACTTTAGGGTGTCGGGTTCCGTGGTAATCAGTTTGGCTTAGGCTTAGGATTTGGGGTCTCATGGTGGACAGTAAGATCCAAAAAGTCTTCAAATGAGGATGATTCGTGCTGGGATTGCTTCTCACCTTTTGAGGCGTGTGGATACATAGGAACCTATGTACCCCCAAACTCTCTGAAAGCAACTGCGCTAAAGTAACCCCGTTGGTAGCCCTTGTTGCAACCCTCACCTGAAACTCGCCTTGCATCCCTTGCCTGCCTGGACTCTCTCTTCAAGGCGGCGTTTCGCAAAGCGCAAATGCTCAACGTTCCGTCGCAGGTATGCTGTTTCCTGCTGGAAGACTCAGAAATTTGGGATGTTTCGAGTCCAGGGGGGTTATGGGGCTTAGGGTATTGATCGAATAATGTTGCACCCTAAATCTCGAGCCGAAGTAGAGTGTGCTTTCTATCTCTCCACCTGACAAACTTGTCTGTGGGGTCTCGGCCTTCAGGAGTCTAGGATGGGAGGTACCTCGGACCCTCACTATACCAGGTTCCTAAGTAGCCCCTTTAGAATAAAGGCTGCTGAGAGACTTAACAAACCCAGAGACTCCGAAACCCCATATTCAGGGAATATCCCTGAAAGTATAATAGGAACCCTAATATGCTTTAAATGATATTCCTTAGTTAAGGGGTTTTTGGGGTCTCTGACTCAGAACCCGAAAGAAAGCCCTGCTTGCCTACCATGGTCTCTTTGCTGCGCCGGGACAATCGTGACGGTCGGGCCGGGTGCACTTTTTCGGGGTCTGGATAAATAGCATCCAGTAGGGATCAGGGTTTGGGGGTTTGGGGTTCGGGGGTTCTTGACCGTACTACTCCGACAGGAGGGTTCACAGATTGACGTGGACGCGTAAGACTAAGGCTTGGACTGAGGGTGGGTCGCAGGGTTTGGAGGACACTCGTAAGAAGGGTTCCGGTCTTGCGTTTGCGATTGGCAATGTGTGGATGGTGCTTGAAAGCGATGATTATCAAAGATGTCGATCTTGTTGTGATGTTCAAGTCTTCGCGCTGTACGTGCAATACGTGCTACTGCTGGCAGAGCTCATGCCTCTCGTTAGCCTCAGACTTAAACCCAGAGACAAACAGTGAGTATGATCATGGTGATCTTGAGACAACCAGGTGTTAGGTGAAGGCGATGGAGATGGCCCACTGTATGTTTATGATGGTTAATTATGGTACGGAATGAAGGGATGATGCTGCTGGTGATGATGATAAGGCTGTAGACCAGGAGGCACAGGAGGTCGAGGAGAACGAGGAGGAGGAGGAGGAGGAGGAGGAGGTGGAACCCCTGTGCTAACAACGCTCTGGATCGTATCCTAGCGAACCTTGATGCCTCAGACAGGAGCTGATACCAGCTAATACCCCTTCCCCGCCCCACCTAAAAACATGCATCTGGTCCTCGGCATCCACAGAGGGAGCAGGAAATTCCGCCCCCCTGCTCAGATCGTAACGAATGATGCAGGGCGGCTAAGATTCAAGTAAAGTTTGGAGACATGACTGTGCTTGACCCATATGGGAGTTTCCGTTTCAGGGGACCCCAATATAGTAAAATAGTAGGATTCCCATTATCAGGACCCCAACATAAGGTACCCTTAATTTTCGGAAACTCCCATAAAGTTCAGTTCAGAACCAAGTAGTAGCCCTGCCAAGTGGGGTGCCAGAGGCGACTGCAGGTTCAGGACGACAAAGGTCCCAGCAGCGCGTAGGATTTAGTTTAGGATTTAAGGTTTGGCTCAAACTCGTCTAATATAGGGACTGTTAATAACTAGAATGGGGTGCTAAGTATACTAAGGAACCCTCAAAGTAGTATAGGTAATTATTTAGGCGCCTATATTACGCAAGCCAGCAGGCTGTGGCCCCAGGTGTAGGGGTCTCGGAGTTAGGAACCCATCCACGGTCTTTCTTGCAAGAGTGGCATACTCCCTTGAGACCCAAACGTACAGAAGTATCCATACGGTTGATGGACAAAATCCTGCATGACCCCAGGGACCCTAAACTATGGTAAGTATGGTATATTCCTTATAATGGGTAATGCAGGATTTGGTCCATCAACAGTATGTTATAGCTCTGACTCCAACCCTAAATTCTAAAGCCCACCACGCACCTGAACGTCGTCGGCGCCGGCGCCGGCGTCGGCCACCTTGGTTACGGTAACGGCTATGAAGGTCCACAGCCATGGGGGTTCAGAGTCTCAAAAGCTTTAGGACTCAACTTAGGTACAAGAGTCTGGAACCCTAAACCCTAAACCGGGACGTACGATCCGTGGGTCAGGCTGAGACACACACGCACACATAGGAACCTTTGGTTGAGCCATCAACCGTTTAAATAACAAGGCTGCTTTCAAGGGTTGTATCGAAAAAAGCATACAGATATCTGATACATAACTATGTACAAGTGTATGTATGTATGCATGTATGTATGTATACATATAACATAACATACGCACGCATACATGCATCCATACATCCATACATCCATGCCTCCGTGTATCCGTGAATGCAAGAATACACACATCCGCACATATATACATGCGCACATTGCTACATACATGCATGCATGCATTACGCTCATTCATTCATCCATTCATCCATGAATGCATGCATACTTGCATTCATCCGTGCATGCATACATGCATATATACATACATACATAGGTGCATACATACATAATGTCACACACACACATACCTACATACATACCTACATACACACATACGTGCGCACATACATACGAACACACGCGTGCATATGTGTATATACACTTCTGTATGAATATGTAGATTAAGAGACACACAAACTTACATGCATGTAGGAGAAGTTCCAGAACAGATTCACCGGGCCCCGCAGAAGCTGCTTCCATCAGGTTCCCTACCAAATTTTGCTATAGCCAGGTCACAGAAGGTCAAGGCATAGAAATGAGGCTATCGCGTTGCCCAAAACCGTCCCTATTACGGTTTTTGCTGCCAAATTCCATAATGGTAGATTGCTTGAACGCCAGTAAACTTGTCCTAATGTCATCTGAACTCTGTGAACCCAGAACCGTCTGTCGACCACCCAGTCACGTCTGCTCGAATGCCGGAACTAAGGATGCTAAAGCCTGAAGATTAACCCGAGACAGTCTGAGTCGCGCCGTTGCTTTTGCTCAGATCACCGCCCCCACACCCCCACACCCCCCCCACCCCCGTCTCGCTGCTGATTCGAACGAACAAGTCTCCGGCAGGGCACCGCTTTGGGCCTCAGGCAATCCAGCGCTTTCACTTTGGGGGGGGGAAGGTTCTTCCCAGACTCTCAATGTTGCAATGGCGCTGGTGGGGATCCCTGTCGAGCCTTGGCATTGTATTCATTCGCTGTCTGCAAGGAACATTCCCGATTCTGCTATTGCTGCTGCCACGACGACTACCGACTACTCTTGCTGCTCGTGCTACTCCTACTGCTGCTATTGCCACAGCGGTCAGACCCAGATTCAACACTGGCACTCACTCGGTGGCAGGCGCTGTCACCACCTGGCGCGAGACAAGCCTAAACTCAAGCGCCCTCCTGACTCTGAACCCTGAACCCGAAAGAGTAAGGTTCTAAACCACAAGCCCTCAAACTTAAACCACTCAGACAACCGGCTGGGACCAGGAAAGCTTCATGAAGCAGGGCTTGGGGTCCAGGGCCCTTTCAGGAAGAACTATAGCTACTGCTCCAAACTGTAAACTGAACACCCGAAGCCTGAAACATGAACCGCCTCAACCCCTAAACCCCAATTGCCGCCAACATCAAAGTATGCGCACACCTCGACTTGCCCCAAATACGCGATTGGTCGGGAAAACTGTATTCTGAGCAGCTTGAGGCCAAGGTATGAGGCCTACTCCCGAGAATTCACTGCGCACCACTGAAGCCTGGGACCGTAAGCCCTGCCCTAAACCCTAAACCCTGCATGCCTAAACTTTTTACCCCGAAGCCCGCAACCCCCTCTGGACCTGCGCCTGCCAAGAGCGCGAAAGGCATCTCACCCTCGGGTCGGTCGTCGTCATCCTGCAGCGGAGGACCTCGGACAAGTATATACCCAGAAAGCCCAGGGCGCTTCATTCAAATAAGGAGAATACACACACACACATATATATATATATATACATGTATATGTGTGTATAGCCTGATATGTATGTATGTATGTACGTAGGTATGTGTGTATGTATCCCTGGTACCTAAAACGGTTGTATGTATGGCAGTATGGTTGCATGGCTGTGTGGTTGTATGGATGTATACTTGTATGGATGTATGTATGTATGTCCGTATGTAAGCAGAATGCTTACAGTATGTTATGAACTCAGGAGCAATATCCTTAACAGTGGGCTTTTGGAACTGACTTGCTTCTAAATGGGTTTTGTATGACCCTGTCTTGGTTCTGAAGGAGAGATCGACAAAACAAGGGACACTGAGTCATATAGAGCCTCAGCAAACAAGACCCCTTGCACCAGGAGCCCCGCCCCCCACCCCCGCTGATAGTATTCATGGCTATTCAGTATTGGGCTTCGGTTTTGGACGCTTCTTCGTTCTGGAACTGATGCTTTCTATTCTGCCGCGTGCGCTCTCTCTCTCCCTCTCTCCTGGATCTCTGCTCTGTCTTTAGTAGTGAAATCCACTTCTCCTCACATCGCTCCGAGAGGATTCATGGCTACCCATAATTAGGCCGCAAGGTAGTTCCTTTTTGGGATTACCTTATAGGATTCTATATACGAGCCCAAAAAAGGAACTACTTTGGGGCCTTAGGCTGTTGGCAATTCCACACCTTTCAGAGGAACCAGGTCGCCCAGAGTTCCAAAAAAAAGCCAAACATCTCCTCGAAGCCCTCGCCGCAGAAAGCTAGAAGCCTAGCCCAAACCCTCAACTCGCATGGGAGTTTCCGAAAGTAAGGGGTACCTTACTTTGGGGCCCTTAGAATAAGCTAATTAGGGTACTATATTGGGGTCCCCTACTTTCAGAAACTCCCACATGTTAAACTCTCAACCCAATACGCTCAACTCTATCAGCCTCCAACAGAGTGAGCTTACATGTCAGCTCTGGAGCTTGAGGTGAGATTCGGGGCCGACATAATTACACCAAAATAGTTCCTTTTTGGGATTACCTTATAGGATTTTATATACGAACCCCAAAAAGGAACTTTGGGGCCTTAGGGTAGATTCGGGTGTCTTTAACAGGTTCTTGAAAGCGGTATATACAGGGGCCTTCGCAATTCGAACGGGGCTAGGAGTGCGCTACAGTATAGTCAAGTCATTATGAAGAGCCCTAACGATTGCCGACTACTACATTCCTCATGATGTGAGCTTTTATCTTGCGGAAGAAGCTTCCTACACCGAGCATGCTTAAGCTGTACCTCCAACTTGTAGAAAAAGGAATGCGGCTTCAACAGTAACAGTAGCTTGTTGACTTAGGTCCCTGGTCTTTGCAGACTATAAACTATAAGCGCTTGAACGGTAGCCAAGTATCTTGTGTGAGACTACTGTAGGCAGAGGCTCAAAAACAGGTCTGCAAACATCCAGCCTCGTCCCCCGAAGTCCGGACAAGAGAGCAAAATAAACCCAGATGTCTATCACTAGTGTAACCTGCTTGCGGCTGAGATTGCTCTTGCCACAAAGCCAAAGCAGAATCCTCGGTCATCAAACTTTGTACTGGGCTGCCCACCCCGAGCGGCTTTCAGAAGAAAGGCTGGCGAGTTGGCGTCCCCGGCCTGCCGCAAGGGTTTTCGCGGGAGGAGCGGGGGAGGTGGTATGTATATTGTATTCTAAGTATTGTATGACCCTTATCTTGATTCACCTAATGATGTTGATATGCCTTGTGATGCTGAGGTTGGGGAGCGGGAGGGTGCTATGGATTAAGGCTTAAAAAGCCTTAGAGCTGGATTCTTCTACGGTTGGGCTGAGGGATTAGCATGACATTCACGGCCGGGTGCTAGCATTGTTGGTGCTGCTGTTTCTTCATACTTCTTGCAAGTTCCATCTGGCTTTTGTCGCTGATGTTGCTTGTTTCTCTGATCCCGCTTGTTCTGCGCACTATCTCGTCGAAGTCCACCGTACGATGGGAACTACAAGACGCACACTTGTCTGCCTCTTCCTTTGTGCCCTTCTGAACAAAACCATAGGCCATAGGCCTGTATCTTATGCCCTACTGACATTCACAGCCTGAAGCACTTCGACCTGACGCAAGCCCTGACGACTGTAAGGGTCAGGGTGTTTGTTGTTGTGGACCCTTTTTGCTCGGGCCCCGTGTCAGTGGTTTCTAGAATTGTTTTTGCTGTGGTCTCTGGGCGCGCAAGGTGTTTTTTAATGTTGCGCCCAGTTGGGCGCCGCGACCTTTCGGGCGGGGCCAGAGCCAAAAAAAACACCACCCAAGGTGCTGTTTTGTGCTCCCAGGGGAAGGAGAAGCCGGCGCGGGGCCAGAGCAAAAAAAACACCACCCAAGGGGTCTTATCTTTTTTGCTGCGGCCCCGCTGGGTAGCAGCGGAAGGAGAAGCCTCGTTGGGCGCCGGCACGGGGCCAGAGGGGAAGGAGAAGCCCCGTTGGACGCCGCGGCATTTCGGCGGGGCCAGCGCAAAAAAAAACACGACCCCGCTGGGTCATTGGGCGCCACAAGCTTGCGGCGAGGCCGGAGCCAAACAAAAACAACACCACCCGTGGTATTTTTTCTATATTTTGGTCTGGAACTATTTTGTGATTTGTTGCTTTGGCTTGGGTGGGCTTGCTAGAGTGTTATTTCCCCCAGGTTTTCACAAGGAAAACATACATGTCCTTGGTTTTGCCTACCGAAAACCTTATTTTCCCTGCATCTTGGATGGATTTTGTGCCGTTCCCCTTAGGTTTCCGGAAGGAAAACGCACGCTACCTTGGGTTCTGTTGCGCAAAAATTGCTTTCCTTACAGTTTGGACGGATGTCGTGCCATTTCCCTACGTTTTCGCGAGGCAAACCTACGCCACCTTCGTTGTTTTTTGCGGTTGCTGCTGTTGTTGTTGTCGTTGTTGTTGTTGTTGTTGTTGTTGTTGCTGTTGTTGTTGCCGTTGGTCCTGTTGCTGTTATCTGTTATTGATCTTGTTAATGTTATTGTTTTTTTGTTAATGTTGTTGTTATGGCTGATGTTGCTGTTGCTGTTGCTGTTGTTGTTACCATTGTTACTAACATGTCAATGTTGTTGCTGTTGTTGTTGTTGTTGTTGCTATTACTATTATCGTTGTTCTTGTGTTCGTGTTATTGTTACGTGTCAATGGGATTGATACTGTTCTTGCTGTCCTGTATCTTAATTTGACTTGTTATAGTTTGAATTAACATAGTATGGTATATTATAATATTCCATAACGTACTATAGCATATTAGAACATAACACACTGACGCAACCCCTTTTGCAAACAGAATGCCTTTATGATTTGTTTTGGAAAGCTCTAAAACCAAATTTGTTGTTTGATGCAAGTCTTGTTCATGGTGCGATGCTCCTGAAAACAAGCCTGCACCGCTTAAAAAGAAAGCGGGGGGTTTGGGGGGAAGCAGCCCCCCCCCCATTTGCAAATGCAACGTCTTCAAGACGGGTTCTGCAAGGGTCCTCCGTATGGGTTCTGTCTTTGCTGGCAGGATGATACTCGAAGCGACTTTGATCAGCTAAGAAAAACGGGGACGCACCTCCTCAATGCCTCTAAGATGGGTGTTGCAAAGCTCTACAATTTTGTGTTTGGTGCAAGTCTTGTTCATGGTGTGATGTTGTTGAAAGCAAGCCTGCACGGCTTGAAAAGAAAGCGGAAGAGGGGGGCGGGGCGGGGGGGGGAGGGCGCAGCCCGCCCCCCATTTGCAAACATAACGTCTTCATGACGGGTTCTGAGAGGGTCCATATGATTTCTGTCGTCGCTGGCAGGATGATAGTCGAAGCGAGCTTGCTCCGCATAATCTCTTTTAATATGACATCATATCATATCATGTAATGTAGTATGTTCTATTACAGTATAGTAAAGTAAAATATAACAAGATAAGACCCAAGCCGTCCGGTTACCCGATATTTGTGTAACCGGGTCAGTTACCAGAATGGTCGGTAACCGAAACATCGGCTAGGAACCAATATGTCATAATGGCCTGTATCGGGTTTGGTCGGTTGCCAAGGGTATGTTTCAGCCATTCCGTGCAAACCGCAGCTTGCAAAAGCCTGTTATTGGGAAATAGGTGCCCAATTTGCATATATGTTGCGGTATGTTCTTGTGGCATGTTGAGGTTTTAAGCTTGTTTCGAGGTGAATGTGTCTGATCAAGCAGGCATGTGTGTCATGTGGGAGGAAAGACTGCCAAGTACTGGCACCATGAATTCGCATGTGTGCACCAGCTTGCATCGTATAGCAGATACATTCTTATGTAATCGACTTGTGCTGGCATGCGCCGTGCCTCCTTTCTGGGCAAGAAGCAGGCAATTCTCGGTGCCACCCCCCACGCTGTGCTTGCATTGCATATTGCTATGATGATCGATGCTTGCGGACATTGCACATGCAGTGCTGTTTTGGGGTGTGTTGCTATCCTCTCGGGTGTGCTTCAGGCGTTGGCCCAGGCTTAGTGCTTTAAAGTGCTTTGAAGCACCGATCGCGATCGATGGCTTCGTCGGCGGAGCCAGAGCCCCCCGTGCAGGTGGTGCTAGAGGATCCTGAGTTGCGTGGCGATCCGAAAAGTGTATATGTATTTGTATGTGTGTTCGTGTGTGTTGGTCGGACAATACACCAGCCAAGGGTGCAGTTCCTCAATGGGGTGCTGATGGAGTTTTTCGGGCAGCCGTGGCTGAACGATTCTTCGAATCGTTCGCGACTGCGGTATGCGCGAGAATCCGAGGTGGGACTCTTGAGGCCCTCATGAGATTTTATCGGTCCATTATGAGTGATCTGCAGGAGCATGCGATCTTGACTGCCTACCGGTTTATGTGTGATGAAGCAGTGGAGGAGGTGGCCATGGCTTTGAGACACGTGTTTTGCACCTTTGGCAACAAGATTCCCGGGATATCGAAATGGCGAGCACCTGGGTAGCTGATCGAATGTGTGTGTTAGGACTGTTTGGATATTTGATCATGGGCTGGTGAAGGCCTTCGTCTCATGTGCATGGTAGCAGAGGCTAGTCTGAAAATCCTCAACGACGAGCTCATGATTTGGCCATGCAAGACGATGAAGAAAATCGTCCAGGAGTAATTGCATGCATGTGCATTTATCGCAGAATTGAGTTAGGAACTGCATGCACAGGAATGGGTGGACTACAATGCTGGCTGCTTGAGAATGCGGGCCTGCTATGCAGTACGGTTGTGGCGAAAAACGCCCCATCGATCCAGGACATACATTTATATGTACATGAATATATGAGTGTTTGTTTACACCACTGCATGTTCATGAAAGCCTGCAGTTCGAAGATCTTTGCAGGAGCGAAAGCATACAGCTCCTCAAGGACTTGCTCACACATGTTTGTGGGGAACCAACTGGTGGAAGGACTCCTGGCAACACAGATGACGAATCTGTGGGGGAAGCAGCAGCAGCAGCGGCTCCGGACCCGGATCCTTCAATGGGTCCGGACGATGAGCCGGCAGCAGAGCCAGTGCCATCTGTTGATGATGGTGCTGTGGTTGCAGATGTGATTTATGACGACAACATGGATACACAGATTGCTGTTGAGATGGTGGATGCTGTGCACGAGGAAGACGAGGAGATAGCTTTTTCGGATGCTACGACTTTGGTGCTTGGTGGTGTCCCCCGCGCTGACCCACAGCTGGATGGAGAGTCCTTGGATGGAGAAGAATATGATGTGGAGGATATGCAGTGTGCTTGATAGTCGAGAGAGATATTTCTATATATAGCTAATAGAGGACATGGCAGTGTTCCGCATTCCTGTGAGGATGTTGGTGAAGCTGGGATGGTGGCAGCAGATGCAACAGAGGACTCACGTTTCATGAAGCCAAGTTCGGAGTTAAATATTCTTGCAATAGGCATGCATTCTTCAAAGGATGTTGGTGAATCTGCAGATTCAGCAAAGCCAGCAGAGGACCTTTGTATGTTTGAGGAAGCCTCGTTTGGAGTGTGCCTGTTGTTCTTTTGCATTCCGAGGAGGATCTTGGTGAAGCTCAGGTTGTACATTTGTCAGCAGAGCCATCAGAGGACTCATGTTTCGTCATTGTGTGGATCATTCCGGGAAGTTTCATATATGAATGAGAGATTAGCCGTAAATGAGCGATTAAACCTTAACCCCATAATTGAGAGATTAACCCTATACACCCATGATAATGAGAGATTATTAATGTACCCTATAAACCCTAATAAGAGATTAACCCTGAACCTAAATGAGCGGTTAACCCTAAAACCCAACTTGTGTGTTCTGAAGAGGATCTTGATGAAGCTGGAGTGGAAACACAAGAGCCAGCAGAGGACTGGCATTTCGCGCAGCTTGCTTGGATCCGGAGTGTTACTAGCAGATGTTTCTTCTGTGTTCGGATGAGGATCTTCCTGAAGCCGATGTGATGTCAGCAGAGCCAGCAGAGGACATGTGTTTCATGAAGATTGTATGTAGAGTACTCTTGTGCCATTCTCGTGAGGATCATGGGGAAGCCGGTGTGATGCCAGCAGAGCCGACAGAGGACATGTGTTTTTAATCGCAACTCTCATTGAAATCGCATTATTTGCACATACAGAAATTGGAGATTTGTCTTGATGAGGATCATGGTGAAGCCGATGTGGTGTCAGCCGAGCCAACAAAGGACATATGTTTCGTGAAGTCAGTGAAGTAGTTATTGTCGTATTTTGTTTGATGTCCCGATGAGGATCATGGTGAAGCCGTGGTGCCCGCAGAGCCAACAGAGGACACGTTTATGAAGCCTTGTAGTTCTTGCCTGTGCACACATATATGTACATATTCATTCTGTTCTGATGAGGATCATGGTAAAGCCGACATGGTGGCAGCAGAGCCAGCAGAGGACACATGGCCCATGAAGCCTTGTTTTTGAATCTTCCTGTGGATTTTTTCGTGGTGTCCCGATGAGGATCTTGGTGAAGCCGTGGTTTCTGCAGAGCCAACAGAGGACACGTTTATGAAGCCTTGTAGTTTGCCTGTGCACACATATATGTACATATTCATTCTGTTCTGATGAGGATCATGGTAAAGCCGACATGGTGGCAGCAGAGCCAGCAGAGGACACATGGCCCATGAAGCCTTGTTTTTGAATCTTCCTGTGGATTTTTTCGTGGTGTCCCGATGAGGATCTTGGTGAAGCCGTGGTTTCTGCAGAGCCAACAGAGGACACGTTTATGAAGCCTTGTAGTTTGCCTGTGCACACATATATGTACATATTCATTCTGTTCTGATGAGGATCATGGTAAAGCCGACATGGTGGCAGCAGAGCCAGCAGAGGACACATGGCCCATGAAGCCTTGTTTTTTGATCTTCCTGTGATTTTTTCGTGGTGTCCCGATGAGGATCTTGGTGAAGCCGGAGTGGTGTCTCCTGGGCCAACAAAGGACACATATTTCATGAAGGCATGCTGGGAGTAGCCATGTGAATTCTGTGTGAGGATTCATCAGAAGCTGGAGTTCCCCCAGATGAGGTGCCAGCAGCGCCAGCAGAGGACACATGGGCCAATTGTTGCATGAAACTTTGTTTGCACTACTCGGGAATCTCATGTTCGTTGGCATCCCATTAGGATGTTGGTGAAGCTGGAGTGCCGTCAGCAGAGCCAGCAAAGGACCGTTGATACATGATTATGTGCCCAGCTTAGGCCTTCCGTGGAGCAGCCATACACATTGCTCGCATTGTGAGGATTCAGAAGAAGCTGGAGTGCCCCCAGACGAGGCACTCCTGGACAGTCTTGTAGCTTTGGATTCGTAGCTAATCAAGATTCCAGAGAAGCTGGAGTACAATAGAGGTGCCATTCATGTGCATTCATGAAAAGTTGTGATTGTGTACCCTGACACAACCTAGGAGTCTGGAGATGCACGTGTGTTGCCAACAGAACCAGCCAAGGACGGATCCTGTTCCAGTAAATGTATATCTAGAGATAAAAACGATCATGATAATTACCTTTCAGTCAGGATTCCGGAGAAGCTGGAGCGCCCCCGGATGAGACGGCCAAGGAATCATTCATCGTAGATACCATAAATAATTTCTGAGCTTGTCTGCAGATGAGTCATCGAATCATTAGTCGTGATCAAACAAGCTGTTCAGGCTGCTTGTGCTGGAGCCAGAGATCTTAATCGCACCTGTGAGAAGGAACCTGGGCCATGTTTGTTTCTGGAGTGTGTGATGTGTATATGCCAACCGGTACCTACATAGTGTATATCTGGTTTGTGTGAGGATCGGGAGCCGCTCGTGAAGAAGCCACCCAATCTTCAAAGGGCTCTTGCTGCCTTGGAGCTGGATGTTGGGGGGCCGACCGCCTCGGCCGTAAGCGATATCGTCAAGGCTCAGCACAAGATGTGACTCGACAGTTTTATTCCGATACATGTGTATCATTTGCATGTCGGCACGTCGGCACAATATACATGTACATGTGCTACACCACTTGTTCAGGAAAATGGCCATGCGAGAGCAGGAGGTGCTTGACACTGATGATGTCCCGAAGCAAGCTCCGGGCAGGGGCAGGGGTAGGGGCCGCGGTCGCGGCCGAGGCCGCAAAGGCAAGGAAGGTCCACCTGTTGTAGCAGAGGAACCACTGTTGACGGCTGCCGAGCCGCAAGCACAGGAACCGGTGGGGACTGCTGCAGGGCCGCAAGAGGTTGAGAATGGTGCAGGCAAGGATCCGCAGCCTCAGGAGAAGCTTTCGCCAGAGAAAAAGAAGCAGAGCCCGCAACAAGCCCAATAAGATGGCCACCCCTGAGAAGCACAGTGCGCAAGCTTCCACAGCTCCAGAGCCCCCTGCCCAACCAGCTAAGCTTGAGTTTGGGGACCAGAGTGCCCAGGCTTCCAAGGCCCCAGGTCGCCGCCGTCCTCGACTGTCGAAGGGGCAGCAGGAGAAACAGGAGGCAGCTGGTGCAACCGCCGAGGAGGGCCGCAAGAAGCAGCGCAACAGCAAAGATGATCAAGGCAGCGAGTATGTGCATTACCAAGAGTCGATTATCGCCATGCTTATGTTAAATTCCATTGTCGAAGAGATCCAAGAGAACCTGTGATTAAAAGCCCTGTGCTGAAAGCTGTATAAGACCTTTTATAAACCCCAGAAGCCCTGACCCAGCATCCAGCATGCCAGGATTGGCAATCCCCATGGAGGATCGTGCTGCCCTCTTTGATCTTAAGCCAGATCTGGAGGATTACAAGGCCTCCACTGAGTCGTCTGTTTTTCGCGATATGACACTGATGTCGGTTGTGAAAGCCCACTGCACTTGCCGATCTTTAGTGTTTCTGGAATGGGCTCAGCTGTCAGGGTTCGAGGGTTCCGGTTTGGTATGCTTGGTGCTTGGGCTGGAGTTTTCACTGGGGTTGCTAGTGTTGAATGAATAACAAAATGAGGCAGGACTTTGCAAAGGAACCGTTTCAGGTTCTAGGTTATTTATGGGTCTCTATACGATATATATATATATATATATAATATGGATAGATAGTGGAGTGGGATTGAGGGTTTCAGTGGGGTATTGTCTTAAACTCCGTAAAGATCGGCATTTGCTTGTAGCCGCTCGTGGCTTTTGCCGGTTTCTGCCACTCCCACGGTGCCACCGGGAGTACTATTTTAAGGGTTTTCGGGCTTTACAGGAGTTCCTGATAAACCTGAAGAATCCCTTACAAACATTTAAACCCAAATATACTCCTAGATACTCTAGCACATCGAAAAGCTGTATGGGATCTAAGTACGGGTTTAGAGGTTCGATATGCAATCATATATATATAGAGCTACGGGTGGTATAGAGTTCAGAGGGGGTGAACGGAATTAGGTTTCGGTGCTTCCAGTGCTGTTCTACAGGGTCAAGGGCAGGTTTGGTTGCAGACCCCGGCCGTGTATAGCCATTGCTACACCCAGCAGAATACAGCAATTATCGTAGTAATGTAACAATCTATATGCCTGAACACCCATCCTGATCCAAGGTGCAAATTGTATAGGGGCTTAACATAAGGGCACCCAGTGTAGGTTTGTTAGAGCTATGAATAATGCACAACCAATCCGAAACCCTCACAACCCCTAGCTGGCTCTTGAACATCTCAGAACTCCTACAATACTTCCTGAGGAATTTTCAGGCCATAATACAAATAACATTTTAAAGCCAAACTCCTGATCCCCAAAACCCTATATATACTAATTTATATAAGTCCAAAACACATAACTCCAAAGCCCCAAAACCCAAACCCCTATTGTAATATGTCCATATCTATGCCCGCAGCAGGTGAACATCTACTACTCACGAGCGGAAGCCGGTGTCGAGCACAAGGTCAAAGCCGCTTGCCACCTGAGATTACAGTAAGCTCCACTCGGCTGGTGTTGGTTGTTCATGGTTTCCGATGTTGCTTGTGCTAAGGGAAAGATCGGCTTTTTCTTTGCTAAGCCAAAGAATTGCACTATGGTCGATGTCGTCCGAACGTGTGCGGATGCAGCCAGAGAGCTCCAGAGTGGCGAGCCAACTGAGACTGTGCTTGCTAAGTTCAAAGCACGAAAGGCTGAGCTGAAGCTCGGCAACAGCTAAGCTAGTTTAGAGATTCACACAGGCAGGCAGCCGGCCAGATCCTCGATTTAATTTATTTTCGATTTATTTTCGAAATAATTTTAGAAAAAATTTACGACTTGCAAATTTTTATGAAAATATTTACGAAATATTTACGAAATATTTACGAAATTATTTACAATTCATTCTTCGGCTATGTTGTTTTAATATGCTTTAAATATTAGTCAAATAGCGGTTTTGCAGTGTTTTTGCGTTTGCTATAAGGTTCGTTTCACCTGGCAGCTATTTGTATGTTAACTGCTTATTTCTCGGATTTCCAGTTGCTGCTCATGGTTTTCCTTGCCTTAAAACAAAAACCCAAATCCAAATATACTATTAGAAAATGCTCCACACTATCCGCTATAGGTGTTCTCTCAAATATAAATCCGTGTATGAATTTATTGAAATCAAACACACGACATCGGTCCATCGAACTCCCGCCACACAAAAGAAAGGGCTGTTTCTTTTCAACACGAACGGCAAATCCTCACTGAGTGTATTGGATACTCGGTCACTGTGGCTATTTGGTTGTTACGGTTGCGGTCGCACTTACAGTTGTTATTGATCTCGTCGGCGCACCGGATGAGGAGAGGATCATGCATGACTACGGTTACCGGTTACCACCACTGTGAGAATCGAATGCTATCCGGTAGCCGAAAACTACTACCGACGTACAGACATCTCGGTGACACGGGATACCATGGAGGGGCCAGGACCTGCAAGGCTCAACCGACGACACCGACACGTCAAGAGACTCTGCAGGGGAAGCCCCGCATCTCCAGTGATTTGTTTCATGGTTTCCAAAACGTGTGGGATGCTGTCGGCTCTAAAATTCCAAAATATAAAGTAGCAAAGCTCAGATGCGATAGTGAGAATGTCGACGGCTGACATTTTCCTTTCGACTGCGCAGAACCGGAGAGTCTGAGGTCTGAGGGTCGACGGTCAAGCTTCCGTTGTAGCATGGTGCTATGGGATGTCCGGTAGCCTGGGAGGTCTAAAGTCTAAGAGTCTAGTCTAGGTGTAGGTCCAGGTACGTCTCCTACTCAGAAACTGAAGGCTTTGTAACTGACTATGTCCCCGCGGCCAGGCTCCAAATTCCCCGCCATGCACTCTCGACTCTACTCAGTCTAGTCTCTCGAGGGCTGGATGGCATCTGCACGCAGTGGTTGCGTGTTAAAGATAAGGACCTGGCAAGCACGCCAGCGAGTATGACTAGTGACTATGACTAGTGACTAGTGACTAGTGATTAAGCACACCTTGAGCTCGGGGTGTTGGAACCATGAGGCATTAACTATTTTAAATAGGTTCCGAAGTCGGGGTTCCCAACTCCAGGAGCCACTGCAACTTGCCGCAGTACGCCGTAGATACCGTAGATGAATGGCCAAACTGCGTCGAGAGAGTTGCTTCTGTTACTCATTGTTTGTCTGAAAGACACTACCTACCTACCGGGACCTATGGCATCACGACTGAGGCTGCCACAGTATTGCAACACCACAGATGTAACTGCAAGCACCACTAAATTCGCTGCTAGACTCGACTCTAGACTGAAACCCAAGCAAGTACGTAGCTGCTGATAACCGGATAACCGTCACACAAGGCTGACGTGAACTTGCGTCGTGGTCGAAGCGGAGAAATTTGGCACACAGGCGGACATTCTGCGAACCCCTCGTCGTGATCACAATAATGATACTAATTCCGATTCCTATTCACTGACGAACCATTCCCGAGGGCCCCGACGGACGAAGATACAGGCTCAACACAAGCACCAAGTGACTAATGACTAGTCCGTGATACACCATCTGATGCGCAGCATTCACTCAGAAAGCCGGGTTAGCAGTAGGAGCTGCTTTGAAGGCTTAGGCTTACACTACACGGCCTCCAAGCTAGTGACAGCTAGCGGGCAGGACAGCTCCGAGTTCAGATATTTCCAAAGATCTGCGCACATAACTTCCATACACTTCAGGACATACTAGCATCCCTGTTTCACTACTGCAAAACAGACTAGCAGACTAGCACTTCATTACGCTACACCACACGACTACAGGTCTATGGAATCTATTGCTACACTGATCTACAATCTAGAACGTGGAAAAAGCTAGTCAGCTAGTGTCTGCTAGCTGCTAGTGGCTAGTGCTACGGCTACTGCTCTACTGCTACTGCGAACGCCTGAATCCCCGCACTGTGCGACAAAACTACAGCACTTGCGACGTGCGGCTGCAGCACATGTTAAAATTGAAAGGGCCACGTGTTTCTCCCCACGTTGCTCGTCAAGCTGACGGAAGAGCACTCTCAAGGACGAAGTCAGTTGTTGCTCAACCCAACCGCAACTTCTTTCGCGAAGCTGCGCCTGCCTCCTCAGATGTCGCGGCTGGTGGGGCCTTGTTTTTGCCCTCTTTCTCGTCCCTGGCTTGCTTGCCGGCCGACTCCACCAGAGACCTTGCGGACTGCAGCAGGACCGGATGCAGGTCGGCCTCATCAATGTTGCCGATCATAATTTCCGTGAGCTGATGTCGGATCAACCTCGCTTGCCATTCGATCGATTTGCAACTGCTGTGCGCGAAGGCGAGAAGAGACTCGCAGGAGAGGGCCTTGCATCTCTTTGCAATGACCCTGACGCCGTCCACGAAAGCCTTGAAGCCCGTCATCTGAGGCATCACGGATCCATAAAAGGTGGCCTTCCCGATGAAATCCTCGCACTTGGAAAGAACCTGTCGGCTGCGAGGTCGGCTAGTTACTAGTTGACTCAATGGGCCGTGGCCGTGAACTGCCACATGCTTTTCTAAAAACTGAAATGTCTAGTCACAGTCTCAAACTCAACATC
Organism: Symbiodinium sp. CCMP2592; assembly: GCA_905221615.1. Taxonomy (NCBI): domain Eukaryota; class Dinophyceae; order Suessiales; family Symbiodiniaceae; genus Symbiodinium; species Symbiodinium sp. CCMP2592. The sequence goes on from CAJNDT010002913.1 coordinate 333,565, forward strand.
CCAAAGCCCGCAACTTCTAAACTTTCCCCAAACTCTACACTCTACACTCCGAAAGTCCGGAACAAAACTCCTTACACTCCGATGCTTTCGTCGCCTGAGCTGAGAGGCAGAACATAAACAATTCGACTGACTCACGCCAGCAGGAGCAGTTTGCAGCTACCAGCTACCAGCTACCAAGCCAATTACTTCATCAGTTGCACGAGTCTTTAGTCACTAGTCACTAGTCAGCAATGCGAAAAACAACACCAATCACTTCCGTTAAAGAGCAAGTTATGATGCTCGAGATGCATGAGCACAACAAGCAGCGTAGCCTGAGTCGCGGAGTAGTGAGTAGTGACAGAAGTGAATACGGACACGGTTGCAGTAAGTATGTAGACTCTGTCCAAGTTGAAGACAATGCGGTCACCATGGCAAACGGTTACTAGTTCATGGGCCCATCGAATAACTCCCAAACTAGCCGGGACCTCAGGAGCCATTACACTACACCGGGGTAACAGGCTGCGATGATGAGCATATTGACAAAAAAGGGGCCACCAGGACACAAGACTCCAGTCACTATGCCACTGACAACACCAATAGTCACTACTCGTCAGCCAGCCGACCCACACAATCTAAGTGTTTAACTTATCACCCGCGAAGTGACAGCACGTCCAAGCAGCAATTCTAAGTATTTTCGATAACCGGAACCTCGGGCCTGCTTCAGACCGTCGATCGCCTCATCTGCCTGCTCTCCGTCAATGTCATCGATGCTCTTGCTTGCGGCCGCAAGCACCTCGGATATCTCGGCTGTTGCCGCCAGCTGAGCTTTCCAGTACCTTTCCCCGCCGTTCTGGAAACCCTTGACGGCCGTCGTCGCCTTGTCCTGTGCCTCTCTGACACTCTGGGTCATGCTGTCCACAGTCACCTTCAAGCAAGCCATGAAGTCTTCATCCTGAAGGATCTGCCGGATCGTGGAGTCGGCATTCAAGCTGACCAACGCTGTCACATCCTCCTGGCCGGGGTTGCTGGGGACCAGGGCCTCGGTTTCAGTCCCGTCCGCCAGCATCGACGCCACTCTGCTGGCCTGAACCAGCATGGAAGTCATCACAGTGGCATTGGCATCCGCTGCAACACGCGACTCTGGGCTGTCCCCCATCTGCTTCAGCACACCGACCTGGTCTAGGAAGTCACAGCCGGCCAGGATGATCCGGGCAACAGCCTCCACTTTGTCGGCGCACGGATGCTGAAGATGATGAACAGCTTTGATGCCCAGGGTCAGGACGGCCTTGGCATCAGCGTTCCACTCGTTGCTCGGAACCTGCGCCTGCGGCTGCTGCTGTCCAGTGTGGCTTACACTGCTTACACTCTCACTGTAGGCCCTGTAGGCTGTCACTAAGTCAGCAGATCACCAGGTCACGAGGTTCACTAGATCGCTACGTCGATGTCATAACGACTCGGCTCAGACGGCCTGCACTGGTCTAGACTGCCAAGACTCTAGACTCTAGACCTCACCAGACTGCTGACTTGCTGCAACCAGTAACTAGTGACAACGATCTTATGTCTCATAGTTCGGCTGAACTCCAAACCATCCAAAGTTGTATGGGGCTCTACGACTCTACGGCGTGTGTTGGGTGTGCGTGTGTCTGTGCTTCGAGGGGATGTTGAGAAGCGTTGAAACAAACCCCGTCAACAAGAGCACTGCACAGGATGCACTTGAGAACTCCAGCACCTTCGAATGCACATGTAATTAGGTTGCAACCACTTACTGAAACATACCGTTCGCAGGAGCCCAGTGCTCGAACCTGCAATTGTGCAGAAAGCATGGCAGCATGGCATAGCAATGTACGGTGCACGATGGTACGACGCAGGACATGGGACATGGGACTATAGGACATAGGACTTGCGACCTGGGACCCACGACTCCCCAAAATGTCAGGACGTGCGACATGGGACATAGGATATAGGACATACGACATACGACCGACACCGTTGAGTACAATGCCAAACAAAAAATGTCACTGCATGTTCTGAAATCTGACGCAAAAACTGACAAGGACAACAGTCGTGAGCAGCCACACCTGCAACAAGCTCTCGAAGAGCACGGCAAAAGCTACCCCGCAGGCTCGCCGAGCTTTGTCATTCTTGCTCAGCATCTCCGTTCCGACAGCCAGGATGCTCTCAAAGAGGATCTTGCCGTGGTGGGCAAAGTGCAAGTCTTCCGGAATCTCCGCTGCCAGGGTCTCGGGGTAGTAATGCAACACCTTCAGGAGATCGAGCAGTTGGAGGGAAGACCGCTCCCGTTTGTGCCAGCCCTGCAAACTCTTCTTCGCTTCGGCCACGCCTGGTGCCTCAAGACAGGCGTCCAACGCTGCAATGGCGACGTCCACGTTGAACTTCGGGTTGATCGAGGCCAGGTCCTCCGCCGAGTGGGCCGGCACTGCCTTTGCAACCAGCAGGGCCACTCTGCAAAGCTGCAAATCGAAGCTCTGCAGAAGGCCATTGCGCATGTCCTTCTCGAACTGTGGGCGGTGCTCCACGCAGCGTTCCAGCAGCTCTGCATCCACTGAAGCAATGACGTTTTGCTGCTTGTCGTCAACCTTGAAGTTGCTCAGCTTCTCGGTCAGCTCGTCCAGCACCGGCAGCAAGGCCGTCGTGCTCTGCCCCTTGCTGAGCAGCTCATCGTACAGCTTTTGCCACACCGAGCCCTGCTCGCTGAAAGCCTTGCGCATCCTCTTCTCTGCCGCATGAGAACTTGCATTGGTCACCAAGTCAAGCAAGTCCTTTGCGTTCGACCCCGCATGCCCCGGACGGGGATGATTCAGGCTGATGAAGGCACTGCACATGGCTGCGAACCGGTCCAACACAGCACAGATCTCCGCAGGAAGCATCTCGTAGACAAGCTTCTCAGCCTTTGCATCGGCGAAGGCCTTCAGGTAGGCCTCCGACATCAGAAGCATTTTCTTCCGATTCGGGGTGGACGGTGTCTGAAGCATCGACAGAAACTGCTCGCTCGCGAGGCAGTCGATGAGGTACTCGGCCAAGGCCTTCGCGAAACATCCCGTCATGCACAAGCAAGGCTGTTTACCATATTTGTCAAGCTTGGGCTTAGGGCTTAGGCTCGGCTTAAACTCATGACTCATGCGCACACCCAGGTCAGGCTTGAGTTTCTACTGCTCTACGATGCTACGACCACAGGACTTGCAAGACTGCATGACACCTAGGACCTAGGACGCAGCCGCCTGCTGCTTGCCACGATTCGTCAATTGCACCCCTGCAAACTGACGAGACTGTCTACATCATACTGACTACCCTGCACTGTAGCGACTACCTTGTGATGGTTTTGCCAACACCAAACATCACAACAACAGCCCAGGCTCAATGCCAGAGCCGAGGTGTTGCCATGTTCACGAGCACACAGGATTCAAGTCCATTGAATATTGAATTGAGAATTTAGAATGGACCTAGCATCTAGAATCTAGCACCTGCAACCCAAAATAAATACCATGGGACCATAGGAACCACAATGAACCTTGAGCTCATACCAAACGTTGGTCTAGAGTCCAGGGGCTAGCAGATTCACGAAGATCACTCAAACAACACTTGTTTCAGTAGCACTTATCACTTACCACTTCACTGCAGCGATGCTCTCGTGCGCTTTGCCATGAACCAGATTCGGCCATGACACGGTACCCGTACCTGGACCTAGACCCAACCAGACCTATACTACTATACACGTCGACCTAGCCTATAGGGGCACACTGCTGCAACCCATCCCGAAAGCCGAAACAATCTCTTCACGCTTCGCCCTCGCGCGAACACTCGAGCAGGACTGGACCTGTAAAATAAGTAATGCAACATTGATGCAAGAGTGCACTGCGTAAAGAATGAACTATATAATAAGTTCGCACATGATTGGGACTTGACTAGAATGACTAGAAGCGAGCCGCGGGACCGCCATGCATGTTTCTGGGTTCCGAGGAAGGGAAAGCACCAGACGGTTTCTGTATGGTTTTCACCCCAAAAACGAAACCAAGAGACCTTTCTGCTGGGCTCCGAGGCTTGAAAATCGGAAGTGAAAGCATCAGACGTGCCTTTGTGTGGTTTTGGACCATTTTTTGAACTGCGAGGCTTAGAAGCCGGGAAAGAAACCCTTCTGGTGGGCTCCGAAGCTTACAAACCGCGGTGAAAGCATCAGAGGTGCTTTCATGTGGTCTTCACCCAAAATGAGACCAAGCAGTAGCAGTAGCAGTAGCAGTAGCAGAGTAGCAGTAGCAGTAGCAGTAGTAGTAGTAGTCGTGGTAGTAGTAGTAGTAGTATAGCAGAATTAGGAGGCTACTAGCAGCGGCAGCAGCAGTCGCAGCAGCAGTAGCCGTAGCGGTAGCCGTGTCCACCTTTGCTCTTAGAAATAGTTGAATTTTCTGGTGCAACTACTGAGCTACTCAGGTAAAGCTACTCAGTAACGACCCTGTATCTTTATCGACTCTAATCGAATCTAATCTTAGCGGCTCTAGCGAATGTATAGTAGTTGATTACTAGTTACTCGCGGCCTTACTCGTTACTACTATATCCGAATCTATCTATACCTACCTACCCGACCTGCCCGACCCCGCACAAAACACAGCCACTTCTTGTCAGCCTCGTGGTTCTCCTTCTTCTTGTTCTCCGCCTCCTGGGCGGACAACTGCTTCAGCTTCAGGCTGACACCGGTCTCGTCTTGCATGGACTGGAGAATCCACCCAAACGTAGGGTCGCTCTCGTGTCCCGCCTGCGTGCCCCCATCTTTTGTCCTGGATGCCTCCCACACGGCGCACAGCCTCATCCATTTCGGCAGGCCCTTCTGGAAAGGCTTGTCTTCGTGGGTGGCGCTTTCGGACATCTCGTCCAACACTGCCATCGTGAAGCGCTCTGCGGCCTGCAGCCGGAGATCGTATGGCAATGCGATGTCTTCCTCTTGCAGCTTCATGAGGGAGCCCCGGAGAATCGGAGGCGTCATTTTGCTGATTGCGTTTGCGGGGTTGATCAAATTGTCCACATGCTCCATGAGCTCAATCCTGCTTGTCAGCAGCGAGTGCTGGGAAAGGCGGTTGCCTTTCATCGTATCAGCCACTTTCTTGGCCTCGGTCGTGATTCAACTCAACACGTCAAGGATAAACCATACTGAGCCTAACAACGGCACCTTGCAACATAGGTCCTGCGAAAGGAGTCTACGGCTACTGAGTCTACGAGTCTACCAAAGTCTAGCAGTCTAGTATCGTCAACTCAAATCAATCCATGTGAGTAGAGATTGCAACTTCTTCATCCCTGATGTTGCCTTCTATAACATACATGACATACACTGTACATATCGAGGATGCCCAAGATGTTTGCAAATCCAGTGTTTCACAGATTCAACACGTAAAAGTTGAATGGAATCAATGTTTCCCGCAGGGGCCAAGCACGGCAGGGCTTTGTATTATGACAAACAAGGAATGCGTAAGATCTGAAGCTTCCGTGCTGTCCATGACGCAAGTTCCTAACTAGCAGCCGTATAGCTACAAAGCGGATGAGAAAGCATCTGGCGGTCTCTATGTGGTCCTCAGTCCTCACCCAAGAAAGCAAGAGACCTTGCTGGTGGGCTCGAACATTTACATACAAACCGGAAGTGAAAGCATCTCACTTGCATTTAAGTATTATTCGCCCAACCCTAAATGCTGAGACCATGTTTTGAAAGCATGAAACCGAGAGCCCTTTCGGGTGGGCTCGGAAGAATACCAACCGGAAGCGAAAGCATCAGACGTGCTTTCATGTGGTCTTCATCCAAAATGATACCAAAAAGCAGCAGCTCAGCAGCAGCAGCAGCAGGAGGAGGAGGAGTAGTAGTAGTAGTAGTAACCTAGCAGTGTGTAATTGGGTCATTGAGTAATTGTCGTTGTAGAACTAGCAACTACTGAGAGCAAAATCAGCAGTAGAGCTAGCAGTAACTTGGTAGTAGTAGTCGTCCTTGTCGTCTTCGTCGTCGTCATCGTCATCGTATATAATATAGTCCTAGTCGCCGTAGCAGCAGCAGCAGTGCATGTGTCATAAGGACATGATATTCTGATATTCACCCGGCCGAGCAACACCTCGCAACTGGTGTCCCAGGGCCAGCCGCTGCTCAAACGCCGAGCTGGGACTGAGATGATGGAAGCACTTGTAGACCTTGCCCAGCTTCTTGATGACCTGACTCAAGATGCTGTCCTCCTTCATCCACTTGGGCGCGTCGGCCTGGTCGATCTCGCACGCGTCGTCCTCGGCCGCCGACGCATCTTCGAGCACGGCGCTCTTCCTGGACTTGGCCGCCTTGCTTGACGTCTGCCGACTCTTCACGGGCGGCTGTTCAAAGGCCGACGACGAAGCAGCGCCTGCCAGCAAGTCTGGCCGCAGCGCCAACTGGGAAGCTGTCACGGACCGCTCGTCCTTCGGGACTTCCTCCACGTCGTCCTCGAGGACAGGGTCCGGCACGAAGTTCTCCTCTTCCTCGCCTTCCTCGCCCTCCGCGCCCCCCGTGCCAGCGCCACCGGCTTCCTCCTTTTTCTTCGCTTCCTCCTCCGCTTTCTTCTCCTGCAGACGACTTGTCACTCTGGAAGACTACCCTGACTACCCGAGTACCCAGAAGTTGAAAAGTTCAAGACCCTGCATTGGACAATCATTAAGGCCCCCGTACGCGCCACGGGCGCAGACATGGTCGGGCAACACAGCACAGGATTGAACACTTCACTACAGAGGCATGGACACATGAAATGGCACAAACGTAAGTATGAACGGATACGCCCAAAAAGACTCGAAATAACAGATAAGCAAAAACAACAATAACATCACAAGTAAGTAGCGACATATCGGACATATCGGTACAAAATACAAACATGGCTACCTCATCGCTGGGCCCGTTTACCTCGCTGTTTCAAATTCCGCAGGTTTCAAAGACCAGCTGATGAGGAAACACACATGCCGACGGACGACCACGTCATTGAAGGATGTGACCAATGGGCTTCCACTTGCTTGGACATTGATTGACGGTGACAAAAGCTATTGCTGGGAGTGTTTCGCGGGCGCACAAAGGACTTACCCACGGAATCTTTGCAACTCTGTCATAGACTCAGTTTTCCAACTCCGAAACTCAGCAGCCGTAAAACGACATGCTGCATGTTAGGTGGCTTCGACGACCTGTGACTCTGTGATTGCGAAAATACGAATGCCTCGGCAGCCTTTACACACAGCGACACATACCATGACACGGTCCAACTCAATAGATTTGCAATCGGCTGCCGTAGCTCACCAACCCTGACCCCCGCATCTGGCAGAATCTAGAATCTAGCAGCTACCAGCCCTCTGGCCCTAAAGGCCCAAGCCGAGGCGGCTAGCAGGGTCCTCCTTCTGACTCGCCAGCTGGTTGATGAGTGCGGGAATCATCGGGAGTGACGGGCGGTGCTTGGACCTGCTCGCGCTTTCCGAGGAGTTGAGCAGGATCTCCGAGAAGTGGTCGAACAGGACCTGGCCTTGGGAACCACGGATCTGATGCTCTGGGCTCAGACGCGTGTCGTCCTGCTGCACCTGGGTCAAGTAGCCAGTTCGAACCTTGCGGATCCATCCAAGGAGGCCCTCTGGCAGATCCCGCAAGCTCACGTACACGCCTTGGACGGACTCACCGCGGTCTGTCACTTGCTCTTGGCCTTTGTGCGTCTTCAGGTTCTTGAAGGAGGTCTGCGCCGAGCCGACAACGGACAAGAACTCAGCGTCAGTCAAAAACCCCACGTCATGGTAGACCATCTTAAAGCGCAGCTTGGACGTCTTCACAGAGCTTGACGGGCTGAACCGCCGCTTGAGGATGCCGGCATCTTTTTTGATCCGGCGGGCGGTCGCGTACTCGGTTCGGAAGGCCAACGTCTTGTCCTCCTTCGAGTGCCAAAGCTCGGCTGCGTTCTCCACCGGAAGCCCCGGCCAGCCTTCCTCGCTCGTCTCCTTGTCCACACGGCACACGGACCCCAAAGGCTCGCCACTCTCGCTGTACTGTCCCCAGACTTCCCTGGCCTTTGTTACCTCCTGTCCGGGCTTTACAAACTGCGCGAGTTGGGACGACTCAAAAACGCCCTACCCTACAGCATGGAGTCTCCTGTCCATCGGGTGCCCTGGAGTGTGCTCGATGCAGTGTTTGACAGATCAAAACGTCTAGTCAAATCGAGTTGAGTCTAGAATGTCGGGGAATTTACTGGTCTAGCGGGTCTAAAAAAATCGATGTCTCTCTATAGGTTCTGAAGGCTCTAGACTCTAGAGAAACTAGACTCTGGACACTAGACTCTAGAGTAGACGAGCCCACAGGGTGGATATAATTCCATGTGGATATATGAGAAAGTTGATTCAGGCGGTCTCCTCGGGAGTGCGCCCGCACAGCAGGCACGGCGCCCACTTCTTGGTCTTGGGCTTCAGGCTGGGGCGCTCAGCCTTCTTGGCTCCACTGGCCTGCACGGTGCGATTGTTGGAACCATAGCTGCCATAGTAATGCCCATAGTAGGCTGCAAATGAAAGTTGAAAGGATACAAGCAATGCACAGTGCACACTTTCATGTACTACTCCAAAACAGCATTCTGCACCGGTGATGCTCTTCGGATTTATTGTCAGCAAGTCCAAGAAACCACATGGGATGTGGGCATGCGATAACGATAACCTGCCAGTCCCAACATCATACCCGTCACATCCCTCAACCAGCCAGCCTTCTTGTTGCCACGCTTCATGGCCTTGCGATCCTTGGGATCCTTGCTCGACTTCTCTGCCTCGGGCTTGCTGCTGCTAGCCTTCGGCGCCGCCTTGGCTTTCCCCTTGGGTTTGGCTTTGGCCGCGCTCTTAGCCGTAGCCTTGCCCTGAAGCTTCTTGGTCGGCTTGGCCATGCTGCCAGACGACGGGCTGTGATACACGATCGCAACCCACTGCACGTCACTACCTGACAACCTCACCCGCTCTCACCCCAGCGCTCGATCCGTCTTGCTCCAATGACTGTATAATGAAATGCCGTCTGACCTCCAGACTGCGCTCTTCCGGAGGCACATTGGGAGTCTTTTTTCCGCAAAGAAGTTCGAGAGACTCATCGTCGGCATAAGGAGTGCATTCTTCTTTCACTTGGGCCCTGGGGCTGCAATGAGGGCAAGCCGGCAAAAACAACGCACGTTAGCAGGAGGAGTTGTAAATAGATAGCATATATAACTTATACATTATACAAATACTAATATAGAATTTCTCCACGCAGCTCCAGGATCCCACATGGCATACGAGAGAAAAAACAGGCGACCTCGCAGCAAGCCACTGTCCATCGAGACAGACTCTCAGGGGCTTTGTTAGCCCTGCATGTACAACCTCCCAAACCTACAAGGTGCTAGAAGTTTTTGCAAATCATATGAAGATGTGATAATATAAATCCTAAATTCAGGAACTTAGTTCCTGAAGTGAAGCAGTAAAGCCCAGCAACCATAATTAACCGAGAAATTACATAAAGGTGCGATGCTATAGCTAGTCACTAGCAGCATGTCAGGAACACATCACAGAGCTTGCAACAGCTATGCCGCACGCTGTTCTACGTGTCAACTCTGCCGCACACTGCCGCCACTCACATCTACTGAATCTACTTATGTACCTGAATCTCCTTACCATCCTAGCAGCCTAGCTGCACCGATGTAAATGGTATTGATGCCGTGCAACATAGAACGTGGCCTCTCCAGCCTCAGCCCAACTAGTAACTAGTAACTATATTACAATCGGTCCTACTTCATTCTGCCTCGTTCATGCTCCAGGCTAGCCCTTGTCACTACACACACAAGACTCTGCTTCCTGTAACAATCTCTTTCTAAAAAAGGTTTACTAGGTCCTCGGGTCCTAGGTCCCTGGGGCCCTGGGCGCTGATGACGATGATGGTCATGAGGATGATAAAGATGATGATGACGACGGTAATCCTGGCAACGATGAGGATCATCATAAGGGTTAATATTGCTGGGACATCTAAAGAGAGGATGAGCATGATAATGAGGACAAGGTGGATAGTGAGGATGACGGAGAGGACACAAGTAAGGGGAATCCCGTCAAGGGCTCCAAACAAATAGTAACAAACAAGCCAACCAAATAAAACATAGCACACGAGCAGCGCGTACAAACAAAGAAACTAACTCAGCAACCAGGCAGTTGATTGTTCCAACGAAGAACCCAATCTACCTTAGTTCATTAGTGTCGCGCTTATGTACGTTGTATGTGCAATACAAGTACACAAAGATCTGACATTAGCAACTACATCCCCAACTCAGCTAACTAGCTAACTAGCCGGAACCAACAAGTACGAACAAGTAACTAGCAGTAACTAACACGCGCCGTCAGTCTTTGCTGATATAATATAGTGGATCTAAGACTCCAGGACTGCGTAAGCATGGGGTCACCGGTCCCCGAAGTAACAAGCAATGCAGATGCATACCTACAGCCACACTCTAGACTCTAGACTCTAGTTAGTCCAAGAGATATTGTGTCATAGTACGTGGAGATGTGGAGCCTGGTACCAGATTCCGCGATTCATGAGTATACGGTGGGTCCGCGGGAATGGGTAGTGCATGCTTTTGCAGTAAGACAAGTAGCTCCACTGTTTGATTACATACACAGAAATGTGGCTCGGTGCGATCCTGCGCCTAAAGTTAACCGGCTGAAGAAACCCTCATGGCAGCAGCAGTCAGCAGTAACTATGAAGGCAAAAAATCCACTGAGAAGACAGGACCTGCAGTGGGCATCGGCTAGCGGCTAGCATTTTGCATGCCAGCTTCAGAGTAGCCGACTGACTGTCCGACCACCGTATCTTAACAGAGCCTGCTTCGAGCTGCGATGCCACATGGGTCAGGAGCACTACAGTACGGTACTTCTAGCTAGCATGGTTCTTCGGTGGTCTAGTTAGTAAAGCCGCATAACAATACACCGCAGACACAGGTTCCGGGGTTCTGAGACCAGGGATCTGAGCCAAGGACCTATAATAACCCATAATACCTATAAGGCCATAGACTATAAGGAAGAGCCTCAGACATAGGTTACCAGGTTACCACAGAAGCTTTAAGGAGACGTCTTCCGCCGGGAAGGCAGCAGGAACAGCTCGCAGCCAAGTGACAAAGCTCAGACAACTTTACTGTACGGGTACTGTGCGCACCAGCTATTTCGAATTGACAATGTGCAGTTACTAATTAAAGCAATTGAAGACGCACATCCAGAAGTGACGTCGGTAAACCTTGCACGTCCGGACTACGGCCCCAAGCACCTCTTGTGTAAAAACAACACAGCAACAATCCTGGAATTAGAAAATTCCCAAACACCGTTGAAGCTGCACACGACTTTAGATGGGAGCCTGGGTCCCTGGCCGACGGCAGTGCTAGGACCGACCTAGGACCTAGGACCAACTGAAGCGGAATGCATGGGACTGCGCTGAAGCCAGCTGTGCAACAGCTTCCTATGAACAACTAACAACTGCCAACGACTATTTCGGACTTGTCGATTGCTCAAACTCTCGCCTGAAAATTTGCGGTACGCGGGTCAAGCACACTTCCGCCCAGCTGGCTTGTTCTCCGAATGGTGCAACAAGCACCACAGCCACGAACGAGCCCCGCATCTCAACAGAATGTGGCACGGTCTTAAAGTGCAACTGCAAACATTAATAACAAACCACGTTGTCGCTACCACACCTCAGCACAGAAAGCCCGGCACACAACATCAACAGAATTGGAGCCAGGTCCTCCTGACAAATGCCTTGCACGACCACAAAGAAATATCCACGGGGTTGAACGCCATTAACCGTTACCCGTCCTGCTACGGCCATGATGGTCTGGCCGAACCTACAGATCTGTTGGTATATTGTCCCGTTCACCAAAGGACCCAGACCAACTCGCGTTCAGTAGAGCACAACTCCATACAAGCCACAAGCTCGTGTTTAATGAATTTGTTGTATTTGCTAAGGTGTGCTTCATGCTCAATAACAGACACTGGTTACACTCTCAGTCTTGACTCATGCCAGAAGCTTGCTCGCATGGCTTGCTCGCATGGACTGACAACGGCGGGCTATCTCCATGACGAACTGATGCCACAGGTCTGGCGGTGTCTTGCACAGAATGTAGTCACTCCAGCGACCACAGTACTACACTCCCAATTTGCATACATTGCAATACAAGATCGGAATGTACTGCTCCCAACGTCAAACCCGCAAATCCTGGTGGCATGTCGTATAGGCCGTACAGGCCATAGGCATCACAGACAATCTCTCACTATACAGAACATACTGGCTTAATGACTTTGTGGTTCCGGTGTGCGCGTGCGTGTGTATGTGTGTGGCATTTGCAATTGAAACGACATGAAATACTACCATATGGACCGTTTGCAAATTCTAATTCTAGTCTAGAACACTTGAATCACCAGAACCGATAAGCACATCACCTGAGTTCGTATAATACAGAACACGGTTGGCAACCCTGCGTTTACACTCTAGACTCTACACTCTATATGGACCATCGTTGACCGTCTTCAGCAAGTTGTAGTTAGTTCTTAGCGTCTTAGCATTCTAGCAGGATTGACCGGCATTGTTCAGGCTTCAAATGGCTTGAACCCATCTATACATCTTGTTGCTGAAGGACTACTGTTGCAAAGTACCACGTGCAGGCAGCTGTGCAGAATGGTTCGCAAGCTCATAATTACACCGCATCGCACAGTTGAAAGGCCAGCAGCCCAGAGACCTAGAGCACGGCTACAGTCTAAAGTGCCTTACCTCTCAAGTTTAAGAATTCAAGTCTATGACGAAAGCCACACTACGTAGTTACTGCTTACTTCTTGTACACCCCGTCGAAGAATATCATAAAGATACTGATAGGTCCTAGGCCCTAGGCATCCGGGAAGCCTTTCAACAGAAAGATGCACCATAAGCACATTCCCAGACAGGGAAGAGCCATCCCTTCCCCGGCTAGCTTCTTCAAGGCAGCCTGGCTCATGCCTTCAGGCACTACAGTCGAAGTCGGGTGGCCTTGCTGAAACATCATTTCGCGAGGCGTCACGATCCTGCATTTGCCAAGATGCACCTGGAGACTGGACGTTGTAAGCGTGCGATGCACACCGTCCTTGTTCGTGAAAGGACGCCTCCCCGGATTCTGCGACACGTCGACAATGATCCCCTTCACAGAGGCCTTCAAGCTGGAGTGATCCTGTGGTCCATCGTTGCCATGGTGAAGAATTACCAGATTCAACAGGGCTCTGATGCGATCGTTCATGTTGGGCAGCCCACGGATCTGCATTCGCATGGCATCCAAAGGTTTCACACCAGCCCCACACCCCAACGACCTCCGCCAGGCACGGGCCTGTACCCTCCAAGCCGCTTCTTCCTCGTTGTCGTTGGGATCCACGTTCTCGCCCTTCTTCGCCCCAGATCGACGATCGCGGCCAGTCCAGAACTGACCACTGCGCTCCTGCCAGGGGAGGTGTCCGAACAGTCCCAGGGCCCCACGGGCTCGAGCTCGTTCGTACATAGGAAGCACCCTATCCAGCAAGTCTAAAACTCGTTCGTAAATCTGCGAAACCTGCAAATCTGATGATTTCATAAAAATATCAAAAAATACAGTGTGTTTTTTGATTATTTTACAAATTCCATAGTGCGGTCCACGATGTGGGCCGGAATCCTGGTTTTCGTAAATAAATTCATAAATTATTTCATAAAAAAATCAAAAAACACACTGTGTTTTTTGATTTTTTTATGAAATCACTGATGCTGCCAGATTCTACCGTGTCGTGTGGCCGGAAACCTGATTCCGTAAATATTTCGAAAAAAATCAAAAAACACACTGTGTTTTTCAATTTTTTTATGAATTCCTCAATTTGGGCCCCTGGGCTGGGGTGCCCAGCCCCGTTCGTCCAGCCCAGCCCCACCGGCCCCAGCCAGAGTGACCCAGCCCGTCCAACCCAGCCCGTCCAACCCAGCCCCTAAACAGCCCCACTCCCTCCCAGCCCCAGTCTCAACCCAGCCCAACCCAACCCAACCCCACCCAGCCCCAGGCCCAGGCAGCCACCACCCATCAACATAACCGAAAGCCGCCCGCCAGCCCCCAACCACTTATATGAGCAACCTGTGCCACAAGCCAAACCACGGGCAGAAGTAGCGGCAGTACTAGTATAGTCGTCGACATTGTAGTAGTTGGCAGTGGTAATAGCAGTGGCAGAAGTAGTAGAAGCAGTAGCAGTAGCAGTTGCAGTAGCAGTAGCAGCAGCAGTAGCAGTAGCAGTAGCAGTAGCAGTAGCAGTAGCAGTAGCAGTAGTAGTAGTAGTAGCAGCAGTAGTAGTAGAGTAGTGGAGCAATAATAATAGTACTAGTACTAGTCGTAGCGGCAGTAGTAGCAGAAGAATTAAGAGGCATAATACTAGTACTAGTACCAGTCCAAATAGTACTAGTCTTAGTAGTACCAATCCTAGTAGCACTTGCCCTAGTAGTACTAGTCCTAATAGTGCTAGTAGTGGTAGTAGTAGTAGTAGTAGTAGTAGTAGCAGTAGTAGTATGTGGAGAACGGAAACCCAAAGGGGCAGCACGCACCCTCGTTTTCCGTCCAAGCAGAAAGTCCAACGACCGTGACAGGTCGAACGTCCGCCCAGGACGGGCTGCGCGCAATTGCGTCGCGGCAACGAGAAGCTACCAACGACACACTGCCGTGCTCACTTGAGCCAAAAATGTTATGAATACGAATTACAGAAGAGCATGCATAAAAGCATACAGCACAACAGCCAGCCCGCAGACTATGTACAGTTACATTCGCCCCTCAGCCGAGAGCACGATAGAGCCGTAGGATTCCGCGGGCGGCCGGAGGCCGTAAAACTGACCTACAGACCCTGCCCTCCTACAAACCCTTCGCACTCAGCACAAGACCTTCGTTTTTCACGGCCTGTGCTGCACGAGGCTCTGGTTTCCTACTGTACACAGCCTGCGCCGCACTGCGGCCACAGGGCTGGTGAAACGAGCAGCTGAAGCTGCGGCGTTACTCCACGCGCTTCGGGAGCACTACCGTGCCTCCCTAGCCGCTCCCGTCAAAGACCTGTAGAGCGGATACGCCACCCTGTCGTCTCATCGGAAAGCAGCTAGGTGCTGCGACCAAAACTGAAGTTGCCACAGGTGGCTAGAAGGGCGGAGCGCAGTCCGCGACTTCTAGTCCACGGTCACTGCGGCTCCACGTTGGGTTGCGCGGCGGGCTGCTGGACATTTGAGGGTTTTGCCCGCCCGCGGTGGTTCCGCTGAGGTGCTTCGAACTCCTCGAGCTTCAGCGCCTTGGACCACTCGGTGCCAAACGAATCTAGCCACTTTTGGCTAAATTCAGAGGTCAGCACACTGGCGACCGCGATGCCGACCTCCGCGTTGGCCCGTGAACTAGCACTAAAGTTTAGGCTTCCTATCACGGCGCTAACTGTGGAGTCCGGCCTCGTCACGAGCACCGTCTTGGCGTGGTGGATGCCCGCGAGGCCTGCGCCGATGCTCACGTCCGTGCGGTTCTCGGCGGCGTAAGCCGCCTTGACCGAGGTGCCCTTGCCGACACGGACCTGGACGCCAGCCGCCCCTAGCTCCTTGAGGGACTGCAGCTGGAGCTTGGTCCGGCTCGTCTGCGAGTTGTCGGCAAGCACGTGGGCTCGGGCGCCTCGCTCCAGCGAGGACACGAGGGCTCCAACCAAAGGCTTGCTATCGAAGCTGTAGGCTCGCACGTAAACGTGGTCCCCATGCCCAGCGTCCGATAGCATCGTTTGTACCACAGCGTGATACTCCGGAAGGGTCAGAAACTTGACCCCGGCTCGCTCGAAGCCGTCAGGGATCGGGAAGTCTCTGACACGCCGTGCCTGGCTCGACATGGGAGCTGTCGGAGCCGGAGACGCCGCAGAGGTACCCTGGCGGGAAGCCTCCGCTGCAGGCGTCTTCGGAACAGTCTCTGTCGGAGGCGCCGACACTGTGGCCACCTCGTGGCGGCCTCTGAGCTTGGTAAAGCCGTCAAGGCAACCCTCGGACGGGTTCCCGACATTCCGAGCTCTTTCAGAGAGCGATCTCGCTTTCGACACCATGCCGGCAAGGCACCCCTGTTCCAGGGCCGGCGCGCCGAGGATCGCACGGGCGCGTCTAGTCGCGGCCGGGGCGACGGACAGCGTTGGGGCAGCGCTCGCGCCTGTCATGGCCACGAGTTGCCCCGCAGCTTCAACAGCGCGTTCTATGTGACCACAACGTCCCTCGTTGAGGAATGCCTTGCAGTCGCAGCCTGCGCCGTCCGCGCCCGACCCGACCTTCACAAGAACCCTGTGTGCTCCGGCCTTAGTCTTTGATGCAACCTCAAAGACAGCCTCCCGGCCTTCGAGCGACACCAGAACAGCATTCCCAAAGGGGTTACCGTTCATGGCGTGCATTAGCCGGTTAGTGGCGACACGTCCGGCCCACCACAGCACTACGGCCGCGAACGTCCACAGTAGGACGACGGCCGTCAAGCCAACCACGCGGACACCCCGAACGAGGATACCAGAGGATTCCTCGATGAGGTCCTCCGCCGCAGTGGCAACTGCAGTGAGGCTCACGTGTGCCACCTCTCTGGCACCGCGCTCAACAGTGAAGAGGGTAGGCGCCAGCGCAGCGGCCACCAAACCCATCTTCCATCCAATGTTGCCCGTTGTGGCGTGGGCTGCGCGATTGCGCGCTCTCCTGGAGAGAGCCCAGCTGGAGACCGCAGCGCCTATCGAGCGCACGGCCCCAAGGAACCCACCACGGTTCGAGGGCCCGGAAGAGACAGCGGGGCGAGAAGAAACGGCAGGGGCCTCGGGCGCCACTCTGTGGCCACCCGGGCCACGCAGTGGGAGCGTGAGGGCGGGCTGCCCAGCACGCTCGCCGAGTCGGGAGGAGTATGCCAGTCCGGCAGCACCTCCGGCCCACCATCCTCGGTTGCCGTAGCGGTTCGAGCTTCCCCTTCCACCACCTTTGCCACCACCCTTGCTGCCAGAGCTGCGGCCCCCACTGGGTGCACCGCGCCCGGAGGAAGGTTGGCTCCACCAGGCTCGGGCAGAGTCTTGAGAGAGCTCTGCCTGCCTGCGCTTTTCAGCGCGGAGCCTCTTCCGTCCGGAGCGGAGGAATTTCCTCGCATGCTCCGCAAGGGGATCGGCGTTGATGGAACGCTCGATCCGTTCCATCTTCGTGCCCTCGCTCTCTTCCGACGAAGAAGCAGCTTCATCGTCGCCTTCCTGGGGCGGCATGCCGTGGGTTATGAACGACGCGCCCGACTTAGGGCCACTGCACTTAAAGCACAGTTTGCGCCATAACATGTTCCTCTCTTGGCATGTGTCCCGCCCACAGGTCCAGTAGGCGTTGGACATTGCGGCGGCGATCGCGTCCGAACGCTTCGCATAAAGGTACTCCTTTATGCGTTCCTTATGTTCATCGAGCCAGACCTCGATGAACCACGCCGGCGCCGTTCGCAGGTCCACCGGCGTGCTCCAGTACAGGCTGTCCTCGAAGATCCCCACACAGGGGGCACCTCCGAGCTCCTCGGAATCATGGTGCCGGCAGGTATTGCGTTCTGGTGGGTTCGCACGCCCACAAGTAAAGCAATCCCACCAGCCCCAAGGCCAGACCTTGCCTGTGAGGAGCGGAACGCGCTCGGGTGTCGGTCCAAGCTCGTTTTCATCGTAATCGGGCCAGATTTCAAACACTGGCCTGTTCGACAAAATCGCAGCCTGGTAGACGAACGCGCGCCTCCGGCGCCGCGCCAACGCGAGGAGCTGCTCGAGCGTATGCTCACCACCGCCTCGGAAGAATTCCCTGATCTGTTCATCATGTTGGAGATCAAGGGGGACCGTGAGCCTGGGATCCACGTCGCGGGCGCCGGGCCTTCCAGGCCCCGGCGGTGGAGTCGCATCCCAGTCCACGTCGCGCCAATCGGCCCCGGGAACCTCGTTCGAGAGTCCGTAAACCCCCGAAACTCGGTGTTGGGGAGCCGGCGACTCCATGGTATCCTGCCATGTTGTGAATCGCTTCTTGGGCGGCGGCGGTCCCTCCGGCTCCGCGGGTCGCCGCTTGTCTGTGCTCGACGGAGCAGCGGCCCCGCTGGCACCTTCTTCGGCACCTGCCTCGCCACTAGACGAGGGAGCCGCGCCTGTCCCGGCCGCGGCTCCTGCAGGGCCGGCTGGTGCCGAGGGCGCTTCTTCCTTCTTGGTGGTGGCCCGCTTGGCCGCGGGGCCTTGACGCTCAGAGCCGCTCTCCTCAACGGCGCGCTTGAGGGAGGAGAGGGACTTAGCCTCTGCTGTCTCCTTTTCCTCCTTGGTCACTGCAGGAAGGCGGGTGTCGCGCCGTGCCTCAGGAGCCGCAGCCGCGGCCTCCTGGGCCGAAGCAGCAAGCTCCTCCTTGGCGCGTGCCGCCGCTCTTTCCCGTGCCAAGCCTGCCTTCATAGACTCCGCGAGGCTAGGGATCCGGACCTCCGGACTCCCTGCCTCAGCTGGGGGAGTCACGTTGGCCGCAGGCGCTGCAGAGGAGGAAGACGCCTCCTGAGAGGCATCCGGAGGAGCAGGAGCCATCTCCTGATCCTCGGAATGCGTCGCCGAAGATGGCGGAGCTTTCTTCTTAGGGCTGGAAGCCTGAGGCTCCGCACCCCATCGTGGATCAGGCGGGGTTCCAGTCCTCTGGACACCCCCCTTCTCTCGAGGGAGCAGATCCGTTTCCAGCATAGGGGGATCTATCTCCAGTTGGGTGTCAGTCTGCTTTGCGATAGGGTTCAAGACACCCGCGGCGAGCTTTTCTTCTCTGAGCCCATCGTGGGCGTTCCAGATAAGGTCTGAAAAGGTTTCCCTCATCGCTTGGACGTGCTCCCTCGGGGTATCTTCCCGGGGAGCGTCCACGTCCGGATCTTGGGGCTCCAAAAGCTCGTCGGGGAACGCCGGAGGAGGCGGTTCAACATCTTCGGGAACCTCTCCGGATCTCCCCTGCTCTTCGCGAATCGCCTCCAACGCTTCGCCCAGCGGGGTCTCGTCCCTAAACAAGTGACGGTAGGGACTCGGAGCTGCGGCGTTGGGCATCATGAAGTCCGTCTCCTCGTACGCTGGCCCGAGAATGGTACTCGGGTAGCGCACGGGAGGCTTCGCCCGCTGCACCGGCCTCCGGTCAAGGCGATACGTGCGCCAGAGACCATCGGAAGTGACACAAGGCGCCCCATCCGGGAGCCGCCTGAAATCACGCAGCTCCGCCCCGATGCGATCACAGAAGCGGTCCGGGTTGGAGATATGCGTAAACCGGCCCAGGTCAGCCTCAAAGACCCAGACACGGTCTCTGTGGTCTCTGCGAGCTTCTCCGTGGCGGAAGCGTCTCAGAGCCACAGCGGCTTCTCCAAAGAACGCATCGTCGCACGGGGCCGGCACCATGTTCGCCGGAAGGCCCCTTCCGTGGACCGCCGCTCGGTGGTACGCGGCTTCGTACTCGTGCTCGAATTCGGCACGGCACCCGCGGATACCACACTTGTGGCCGGACCCACGGGAAGGAACCCTTCTAGGGTCTCCGTTCCCAATCTCCTCGGGTGTAGGGCAACCAGCCACGCCCCCGCCATGGATCGCACTCCGGTCGGGGGTGTCCCCGAGATCGACGAATTCCCCAGGCACTGCAGCCTCCTCGGGAATCGGATCCACACTGAAAGGCACAAAGGTGTGCCGCGCAGGAGACTTCGGAGCGGGCCGTTCTTGGCTTGCCGACCGACGCTCCACGGATGCCATGAAATCGTCGATCCCGCGGAGGATGGCCTCAGTCTTGGCCCGTTCCTCCTCGGTCTCCTCTGGGACGGCCGTACCTCCTTCTCGGGAGCCCTCTGGGCCTCCCGTGGAGGCCGAGCTCGCAGAAGGGGCTTCAGCACTAGGAACGGCCCCCTTCGGAGCGGCCTTGAGCGGAGGCCCACCAAGCTTAGGCCGGATAGGGCCTTGGTAAGGACCGGGCCCCAGCCCTCCATGAGGCAAGGGCCTTTCCGACCGGTTCCTCGCAGCAGGTGGCGGAGGAGGAGATCGCGCGATGGGCGGCTCAGCCGGCCCACCCAGCAACCATCCAGGCCTGGGGCTCAAGAACTCCTCGGCCCTCTCGGTTTCCATGATCAGGAACGGCGGTGGAGGCCTGACCCCTTTCGGCGTCGGGCCAGGCTTCACCGTGACCATTCCTTCCGGAACGGCTGGCCTCTTCGGCGGCGGCTTCGGGTTCGCCTTCTTGCTGAAGTTCTTCGGGTGGAACAAATCCGCTGGCGTAAGCGTACGGTCCGCCTCCATCGGCTGATCCCCAGGCGCTGCACCGGCACCCTCAGGGTCACCGGGCGCGGCCTGAGGATCCTCAGGCAGCTCATCCCGGGCCCTGGGCGGCGTCCTGTAGCGGATCGTGTCCGCAGGCGGTGCTTCGGGAGGCACCTTTTGAGGGGGGCGGTGTGATCTTCCCCGCTCCTGTTCCCCTGCCGAAGGCGCTCCCTCTGGGGCCACCTTGGGGGTAGGCTTTAGTTTGCCTTCCCGCCCTGGCGGCGGCCTAGCATCGACCGTCCTGGACCGATGCAGCGCAGAGGGCATCCCACGGGGACCACCCTCCTTAGGTGGTCCAGGCGGGGGTCCCGCCGGCATTGCCGAGCTCTTGGCCCGCACCTCAACTTCCAGCTCGGAAGGCGAGTCCTCGTCCCCGATATAGTAGTTGACCGGGCCGGCTCCGCCAGGCGGCGCCGACTGCTCTCTGCGGACTCCGCTCCCGGGCTCCGCATCATCGACCCACCGCAGGGTGTTACCCTGACGCTCTGCAAGCGAGAGGTCGAAGACTTCACAGCCGGGTGGCACCGTGAGGATTCGGAGGATGCATTCTGGAGGGACACGCCCTGTCAGAACACATCCGTCTGTCCCTCTCCAGACGGGCACCCCGGAAGCCCTTAGGAGCTCGAGGTTCGAGACCACAAGACAGGTCGAGTTCTTTCTAAAGCCCGACGTACTGTCCCGCTGTCTTGGGTACCCGGGCCCGATCACCCAATGGACAGTCAGGCGCGGGACGTTTCCGCCTCCCGGGAGGAGGCCGTCGCGGCCGATCCGCCGCGCATGAAACACCTCTGTGCCATGACAGAGGGTGGAGCCTCCGTACTCTACCGAGAGCTCCCTCATGCCGGCCTCATCGAGGCCGTCTCCATACACGGTGCCCGCGGTCAATCCTGACCCACGGCCGTGTCCATGGAGAGCCCGGATCCGGCCATCGACCAGCTCCAGCCGCTGCTTCTCCCGACCGCCAGCCGCGTTTTCCAGATCACTCGCCGCACCTGCCTCGATCGCGGACGAAGTGATCTGGAGCTTCTCGGCTAAGGCGGATACGCTAATCCAGCCCCCTTCGCCGAGATGGCCCTGCAGGCCGAATTTGCCGTGGCGGAGGGCTTGCGTAAGCGCCATCTGGCAAACCGCGGGGTTCTCTAGCCACACCCACGGCTGCCATCGTGAGTTGCTATCACGACCGCCTTTCCCTTCGTTCCCGCGTCTGCGGCCACCTCCCATGGCGCCCCTCGCGGCTCCCTGGCCCACGAGGGGCACGGCACACGGAGGAAAAAGTGGGAGTGGCTCCGCGACCAGCCGGTCCACGGAGGACCCACCGGCAGCGAAGGAAAGAGGGGTACACGCGACCTCCCGGCCCACGTGTGCCAAAGCACACCGCGAGGCGCAAGAAGCCGATGGCAAGGGCCAGCGCGGCCCGTCGCAAGCTACTGGGCTACTCGTCTTGAGCCCACGCTGCGCGGCCATGTCCTGAAAGGCAGGGGGTTCAAGGGGGCTGCACAGAGAGAGGGGGTAGGGCTCACACTCAGCACGACCTACACCCTGGACTACCTCACTACACCCTGGCTGCAGCACGCACGCAACGAGTAGTAGCATAGAAAGGAGGTAGCGACCCACGGGCGTACAGGCCTGCGTCCGAGCTGCCCCCCACGTTCCCCCCCGAACCCCCCCGACGCGGCACACTAAGACCCCGAACCCTAACCTAGACCCCGCGGTCAAGAAACAAGCGGTCAAGACGAACACAAGCGAGTTAGGGTATAGGGCTCTTGTGGGGTGGTTAGTGTCCGTTAGGGATTCATCGTGTTTTGCTTTTGCTTTAGGCGCAACCTTCCGGTCCGCGTCAGGCGGACTGGAGCTCGAGCCGTCGCGGCCTCGAGCGCCTAAGGCTTCAAGGGCGGAAGCGGCGGTCTGAGGCGCGGAGCGGCTGCCCTTCCGGCACGCCGTCCTTATCTCCTCCTCTGCCTCCGCATCCGTGAGGAAACGGCCGTCAACGACCCTACCTGTACGAACCGGCAGGTCGTCGACATAGGCCACCCATTCCTTAGTGAACCTAAGCCTTCGATTGCGACCCGGCGCATACGCGCGGTCCACGACGTAGTTAAAATCGTCGGGACCATTGACAGGCCCGAAGGTAAGCCCAATAGGGAGGTACTTACCGCTACGCGCAACAATGGCAAGAACCCCCCTGGCACGCTTCGTGTTGCGGATCTGATTGAACCCGGAAACCGCATCAACGAAGCTATACCAGACTGATCCTACCGCTGCAGCGAGCACATCCGTGCTCCGCCGGTAGTAGTAAGTGGATCTCTTCACCCTGGCGTTTACCCTGCGGTAATCTACCACCAAGCGGCGTTTCCTCGCCCGCTTGTGGGAAGGCATCTCCTTCGTAGGGAAAGGGGCCGAACCCCAGGCCGAAGGGCCTCGCACAAGCTGCCCTCTCTGGACCTCCTCCTCAAGCCGGTCATCAACCCACTGCGCCGCTTCCACGCGGAGCGCATGGGGCTGAGAGCTGACCGGAGGCCCCGTAGGGACGCAGTCGTGCGCAAACTTCCGGACCGTGGTACGCGCCGTACCTTCGACCCAGAATGCAGCGGCATTCCGGCCCACCGTCTCCTTAATGGCTGCGAGATCAGCCTCGGTGAGCCCCGGACGGTTCTCCGTAGGGCCCAACCTGAGGCCTTCAATGACCTGCGCCTTATACTCTGGCGTACGGCGGGGATTGGCAGCCACAGCCTGGCCTGCCAACGCATAGACCTCCAGGTCCGCGAAGACACCATCCCAATCCTTGGCGTCTGCCTTCGACCGCCAGTGAGCATCCATCTTCCCGGAGAACTCCAGAACTTCAGCCTCCATCTTCGCTCTCTCTTGAGGGGAGAGGTCCTCGCCAGACTTAACGTCCGGCAACGGTACCTCCGGAGCGGAAGGGTTCGCAGGCTCAGCCGGCGGCTGGCCGCTCACTGAGCAAATGCTGTCGTAGCAAGGGGGCTGGTCGCCCCTCAGACCAGCATCCGCCAGGCAACGGCACAAGGCCGGAGCGAGCACCCTCGAAGAGGTCCGGGCCTGCGCGTGCTGATGGGCTACCCTGCCCAAAGCGTCAGGCTTTGCACAGCGAACGCAAACCGAATCCATCTTGAAGTTGGAAAGACAGATCAGCGCTCCTTCCGAAGGCTTAGAACCCCTAGGAACTGATCCCAAGAGCTGACATCGATCAGCTCGGCCGAAAGCCCAAGGGAACTTCGGTTCCGAAAGCGTCCCAAACACGGGAGCCCACCCCTGGGCCTCCCAAGTCTCCCAAAGTCCTTCCTGATCTGAGATAGTAACAAGCATCTGGCGCCCCTTCTCGGCCACCATTGCTCCCCACCTACTGACCAGGGAGAGGAACTCCTTGGGGATACCCGTACCGGATAGGCCCACAACGAGGCACTTGGGGTCGAGCGTATCGACCAGAAGGCTCAGGGCTTGCCGGTCCTCCTCTGAGGAGAAGTCCCAGCGGATCCCGTAGGAGCTGGCTCCTTGAACCGCAGCAGGAGGGATACGCAGGCCTCCTGCCTTACTGACCTGAGTAAGCGAGTGCTCCGACACCGCTACTTCGACAAGGTCCATGTCCATACCCTCTAGGTGATCTCTGATCCACCCCTGGACCGCGGCACAGGAGCTACCTCTACCGACGATCAAGGAGGGCGCGGGAGCCTCAGCAAGGAGCTCCTTCAACGCAGCAGGGACGTCAATAGGGGAAGCTGCCACACCCACTCGGTCCGGCACGGACTCTTGCAAGGAGTAACCGGCCTTATCGAGCTTCCGGGCAGAAGACGCAGCGAGAACCCCATCCCTACTAAGATCCACCCTGGAGATAATCTCCTTCACGGTGATGGACTCTATGGCCTGTCTCGTCCCTTCGCGGGTCAGAGAACCGCCTTCGTCCAAAAACGCAAGGTGCCACCGGACTCTGAGTCCTGAGGCGTCGGGGATGTACCGGTGGACGCCCACCTGTGCCCTGGCTTCGTCCACTTGCGTGACCTTGCCTAGGCGACAGGTTTTAGGCCCCACTCGGGCGCCATGGTACGCAACATGGTCACCAATACGCAACACGAAGTTGCGGCCCCGGCGCTTGACAGTAAACTCGACCTGCTTAGCTTCACCGGCCGCTTGCTGACCCAATGAAGGCGGCTGATGCTCTGGCTCGTCGAAAAACTCTATGGGGTCCCTCTTCTCGGGCACCTCCGCATCTTCCGGCACGAGCACTACATCCTCCGCGTGGGCTTCACATTGCCGGCCTGGCCCCTCACCAGGGCCACCAGGAACAAGTTCGAGTTGCAGCCTATGGCCTTTAACCGCCACTATCCTCCAAGGGCCGGTCAGACCAGGCTTCCAAGGGACACGCCCCGCCCCCTCTGGCCGGGGCTTGGGGGAATTCCAGACAACTCTGTCCCCCACGCGGAGCTCAACTGTGCGACGCGACCGATTAGCAAGTCGGGCACGCGCCTCACTGCTCCCGTCCCAATGGCGCCGCACAGCGGCCGCCAAGTCGGAAAACTGCTTGAACTGGGAACGGGCCCAGTCCGTGATGGGCTCGAATTGGAGGGCCTCGCGGAGAACGTCCTTCTCCAACGGCAGGGCGAGGCTCCAGGACCGTTCCAGGTCCCTGGGGGTGTACCCATGCGCCCCCGGGGTATTATCCAACACATACTCGGCGACCATGAGCCATTCGCTCCAGTTCTCCATGGAGCCGCCGATATGCCGGATGAGGTTACCCAGAACCTTCTGGACCTCTTGGTGGACCCTCTCGTTTGACCCCATCTCACAAGGCCTGAGAGCCATACTGAACTGCTGAGTTGTCCCAAGCATGGAGCACAACTCCAGCATCATGGCATTCTTGAACTCAGTGCCTCGATCAGATCGGATGAGGCGGGGCAGGGTGCGTGATCTCAGCACGAACCGCAGAAATGCCCTACGCACATCCGTATGCGTAAGTGTCTTCATGGGTTCCAGAAGCACTGCGTGGCTAAGGCAATCAAAGTACGTAATACTGTATCGGAAGCCATCGCGGTCCTCCCGATTAGGACCCTCGCAGTCGACGGAAACTTCCTGCCAACACGCTTCCGCGAGACATTTGACAGGTTTCCCTTCGACCTTCGTGGCTCGGGCCCTGCCCTTAACACACGCCAGGCATTTGGACACCCACAACTTAACGTCTGGTTCCATTCCTGGCCACCAGACGGCCCTTTCAAGGAGACGGAACGTGACCTCCGCCGAACGGTGCGCCCCAGGAGGCCACAATGCACAGTCATGTAGCATGACTTCCGCCACGTGACGCCATTGGGCCCGGCGATACCGTTCGGGACGACCGGGACGACCACCGTCGGGCCAGTCTTGATGGTCACTTCCCTCTCCAAGACTCCGTCCGAGCCAAGCTTGAAAGGGGCTTCCGGCTTCTTGACCGAAGCCGTAAGGGACGGATCTCTACGTTGAGCCTCGTGCCAAGCCGTGCGAAGAGCTGGCGTGACGCCGAACTCGCAGAGCCCGGCGCCATCCCTGGCCGCCAAGGCCAGCTTTTCTCTCTGCCTCTCCGGGCTGTCCTTGTCCGACAGCACAGGGAAAGAACCGAGGCTGAGGGGACCAGAACCCCCGGACGCGGACACCTTAACCCGGCAAGTCCGCACGGAATGTGACTTGACACAAAAGGGCCGGTGGGAGGAGTACAACTCCACAACCACCCGTGGGGCCTTGGTAGCGAACCCCACAAAAGCCAGGGTCCTGCTAAGCTCTCCTTCCTTGACCTCGATCTTCTTCGAGAGCTGGACGGCCATCCAATGGCCTTCCTCTCCTGAACACTGGAAGGCGGCGATGACAGGCGAAGCCCTGAGCGACTTCCGATGCCCACGGGACTGGATGCCGTCCCCATCATTCCAACCTTCCACGCGGTCCACCTCTCCCTTGAGACCAAGGAGACACGCAAAGGATTCCCGGAGGCGAACTTCGCCCTCCTGGAGATTCCATATGCGTTCGCACTCAGAATTAACCACATGCCTGTGGCTGTGCCAGTTGGGCTCGACAGCCCAGTTGAGCGAGCTCGTCCCGCTCAGGCAGGACGGGAAGGCCTGGTGCCCTTGCAGGACTTCACCAGAGGCGTTCACGACCCAGGAACTCCACAAAGAAGGGCCGTCCTTCTCGCACTCCTCGACTGGAAGCTCCAGGTCGCCCCCAGTCCAGACCCTCGCCTTAATCCTGCCGTACACCGTGGGCAGGAGCCCTTCCACGGGCTTTTGGAGGAAACCTTTGGCCCATTCTCGGATGAGGTCCGTATCAATGTCCACCGAACCATCAGCAAGGCTGGCGGACAAGAGGGCGTTCACCTCGAGTGACACGCTCGGGTCGGCAGACTCCGGGCCCTCAGCGGCCTCCTTTTCGGCTTGGGCCTCAGCAACCTCCAGAGCTGTTTCCTCCGCCTCCTGCCGGATTCACGAAGGACACCTTGAAAATAGGTATGTCCTCTTTCCGCAGGCGCAGACTCCTTCGTGATCCCAAAGCTCCCGAGAGGGCGCGTCAACGAGACCACGCAAGGAAACATCCGCGACTTTGGAGATCCCTTCTAGCTTCAGGGACGAAAGGACCTCAGCGGAAGCGGCAATCTTGCCCACTATCCAATATCCTGGTATAGGGGGCTCGGGAAACTCACGCCCCATCTCTGGGCACGCCTCAGCCACCTCAGCATGAGTAGAGTGCGCCTTCCAGACCTTAGGCTTAAGGCTCCAGATACCCTTGATCCCTGCCCAAGCGAGGCCCGCGACGCGGGCTTGCTTGCGCTGCAGGTTGCGAGCCTGGAGGGTGACTTCAACCACCAGCGGCCACCGCAAGGCAGCGGTGACAACTCCTCCTTGGCCAAGTCCTACCAGAAAGGTAGGGGAAAAAGCAGCGGCTTCCCGAAGTACCTTCGCACAGGACGTAAGCAGGTCGACGCGGAGCTTCTTGACCTTCTTGGGCCCGGTAAGCTTACCGGTCATACCGTCGAAGTGGGACCCCACTCCGTCATCGTCCTCAAAAGGGCCCCAGCAGCCTCTCACCGCAATGGAGTGCCCCGGGATTCCCGAGACGAAGACTTCACGGATCTCCGTGAGCGCCCTTTCCTGCTCCGTCCAAGGGGCATAATCGAAAACAATCATAACGCGGACAGGGGGACCGCCCGCGACCCAGACCGGCACCGCAGCCGCGGTCGCCGGGGCAACCTGCGTCGCGTGATCGGGAACCGCGTCTTCCCCTACTGCCCAGGGAACAGGACCGTCACCTTCGGTCACTTCTCCAAGGTACTGGTCCAGGTCGAACCCCTTCAGCTGGCCAGTCATCCCGACCAAGTCCTTGGTCCGGGCGGCCAAGAGCTCGTCCCGACCCTTCGGGTTCCTGGAAAAGGAGTCCCCCAGAGTCGCACTGCGACCACTGAGACTCCTGATCTCAGACCCATCCATCAAGATCTCCGCAACCCATCGAACCAGTTTCTGGTCGGAGCCGATATCAGAGGACTGCGCTCTCGTAAGATTGGCATGGTCCGTCCAACACAGGGTTCGGATAGTTCCGAAGACCTTTCGGGTTGCTCGCTTGACTTCGAGCTGTGCGAAGGCTTCTTGAATCCGCGGGGGCCAATTTTGCTGCGCAGGGGTCAGACTCTTGGAGTGAGTCATAAGAACCTTAATCCTTGAGAGGTCCCTGCTCATTTGCACCACCGAGCCCCCTACCGCAATCCCACTGGCGTCCGCTATCTGCTCAAGCGGGCAAGAGCCATCAGCAGCCGACGCCTCATCGAAGGCCGCCAGGCTGATATGGTGGCTCATCATCTTCTTGATGGCCTTGAAAGCCTTGCAGCCGGCAGTGGTGCATGTCCCCAGGCCACCTTCCGGAAACTCCGCTCCCGGTTTCTGCCATTGGCCCAAAACCTTAGCAGCATGGCCATATTCCGCTGGCAGATAGCCCCGAAGCCAGTTCGCACACCCAAGGAATTGCTGGATGTGGAGCTTTTCCTTAAGCGGCGGGAAATCCACGACCGCTTGGCATCGCTCCTCGTCGGGCGCACTCCCGTGCCGCACGATCCGGTGCCCGAGGAGCTTACCCTCTGACACACAGATCTCAGCCTTGGCGACACCAAAGGAGAACCCAAAGAGGATGCTCTTGTCGAGGAAAGCTTCCAAAGAGACCAGGTGATCGAGAAGGTGCGGGCAAGCACCCTTGTGCCTCGCACACATATCCTCCCGCAGCTTGTCGTAGTAGTAGTCGGAGGGAGGTTCCTCGATCATCTTCTCAATGTCGGCCGATTCCACTATGTGGTACACCGGCTCGTTCCTAGTGTCCACTCTGGAACCACTAGTGACGTCTCGGCCGTGGATTCCTCCAAGCCCCCTCGTAGCGGAACCCGCATCCCATCCTGCCCAACGCGGCCCCGTCTTCGTCCTGAAGACCGCGAGATCGGACGTGACGGGCACGGTCGACCAGTCGACAGACTCGGGCCAAAGCCTGAGGTCCCTAGTCTGCCACAACCGCCACGGGCCGCCAGAAGACTTCAAGAGGCAAGTCTCGTACGGAAGCCTTGCGACATCCGGCCGATTCTCCGGGTCACCTTCCTGGGGCCTGCCGCTCCAAAGGCCAGCCATTCCTCCCTTCGTCTGCCACCACTGGCCCTCAGTGGGGATGGAGGAGAGGAAGGACACGGCATCCGGATCCGTAACCACGGACTCCGTGGCCCAAGGCCCTCCTAGGACCGTGCTTATACGGCGGCAAGGGCGAAAACCGCCCCAACCCTCAGGCCCTTACGCCAACCCCTGCTGTGCGAGCATGCGCCGCAGCCTTGCAGGCCACAGACGGCGGTCCTCTCGGTGGACCCGCACGCAAAGCATCCAGGGAAGGTCGAGTCTTCGGCAGTGCCTAATCCGCAGTTCCCAAACGGGTCACCACTCGCGTCCGTAAAGAGGGTCTCAACCCCTCCGCATTCACACGCGGTGGTCTGCGCGAGCCCGGTCCGGACCTCGCCGACGACGGCACCCGGAGAGACAGTCGTGTCCTCTTCGGCTACCAGCAAGATCGAACCTTCCTCGGCTCCTGGGGGCCACAGCCCAGGCACTGCTTCGCAGTTGGCGGACTCTACCGGGAGGACAGCCTCCGTAAGGGAGCCATCCTGGCCTCCACTGCCTTCCCTCTTCACAGGTGCGATGACCCCATCTCCGGCCAAGAGCTCCAGCGGGTTCTCCCCGCTGTACCGGAGCAGGTCCCTGCCTCCGGTAACCGGCTCAAAGCACAGAGCACCGTCGAGACTAGAAAGCCTGGACTCGAAGGCGTAGGCGCGGTCCTTCCGCGACCTACTGTAGTCTTCGCACCTGGGAATCTTAATCCCAAGGGTTTCCAGGGAGTGGCAGTCAGGAAGGGGCTTGAAGCCCAAGCCCTGCCGTCCCGAGCAATCCAAGGCGCGGCCGCCAAGGATGAGCCCATGCCAATCCGAGGTTCCTTTCGCGGCTATTTTACAGCGCACGAATATCTCTGGACCCTCGCTGCAGTTTTCGGGGGAGAGCCCCTCCAGAAAGCGGACTCTCAGCACGACGGCCCCCTTCAGGGGCACCGGCTTCCCTGCAGCGATCCCATGGACGAACTCCGGATGCACCCAGAGTTCGAACTTCACGACAGGAAACCTCCGGTCCTCCGTGCCGATCCCCAAGGCAGCAGCCCGGTTGAGGATCCCACAGAGGAGTTCCTCCGTGATGTGGTTCGAGCCTGCACACCCGTCCAGCATGCATTCCACCATGCCGTCGATGACCTGCACGACTGTTCTGTACTGGTACCCCCCGACCTCGTTCTCGCAGAGGTGACACCAGTCCTGAGGCAGCTCGTCCAACGAGCTGAACTTCGACGACGAGCTCTTGGCAAGCGGGAAAGCGGAGGAGTTCGCCGCAACAACCGTGCCAGCGCTCCCAATCTGGATGGAGAGCGTAGCGAAGGGATTCACCATCCCGGCGCCACTCGGGGCCGCCCAGTTCGAAGGCAACGCGGCTCCCCCAGTGGTGGGAAGCGAATGGACCATGTCACAGTCCGCTCCCTTACGGCACGACCCGTTCTTCTTGAAGAAAGGGCAGATAGTCCCTGGCGGCTTCGCGCCCGCCTTGGACTTCGCCTTGGGCTTGGCCTTGGCCTTGCCTTTGGGCTGCCCTCCGGGGCCACCCTTGCCCTTGCCCTTGCCCTTCCCCGGCGTTGTCGCCAGGGTGGACGCGTCCCGCTCCTTCTTGGCCGCGAGGGCCTTTTTGCGGAGCTCCTTGTCGTGCGAGTAAGGGCAC
>CAJNDT010002913.1:368379-373379 GCA_905221615.1 Symbiodinium sp. CCMP2592
GTCGGCAGACTCCGGGCCCTCAGCGGCCTCCTTTTCGGCTTGGGCCTCAGCAACCTCCAGAGCTGTTTCCTCCGCCTCCTGCCGGATGAACGAAGGACACCTTGAAAATAGGTATGTCCTCTTTCCGCAGGCGCAGACTCCTTCGTGATCCCAAAGCTCCCGAGAGGGCGCGTCAACGAGACCACGCAAGGAAACATCCGCGACTTTGGAGATCCCTTCTAGCTTCAGGGACGAAAGGACCTCAGCGGAAGCGGCAATCTTGCCCACTATCCCATATCCTGGTATCGGGGGCTCGGGAAACTCACGCCCCATCTCTGGGCACGCCTCAGCCACCTCAGCATGAGTAGAGTGCGCCTTCCAGACCTTAGGCTTAAGGCTCCAGATACCCTTGATCCCTGCCCAAGCGAGGACCGCGACGCGGGCTTCCTTGCGCTGCAGGTTGCGAGCCTGGAGGGTGACTTCAACCACCAGCGGCCACCGCAAGGCAGCGGTGACAACTCCTCCTTGGCCAAGTCCTACCAGGAAGGTAGGGGAAAACGCAGCGGCTTCCCGAAGTACCTTCGCACAGGACGTAAGCAGGTCGACGCGGAGCTTCTTGACCTTCTTGGGCCCGGTAAGCTTACCGGTCATACCGTCGAAGTGGGACGCCATTCCGTCATCGTCCTCAAAAGGGCCCCAGCAGCCTCTCACCGCAATGGAGTGCCCCGGGATTCCCGAGACGAAGACTTCACGGATCTCCGTGAGCGCCCTTTCCTGCTCCGTCCAAGGGGCATAATCGAAAGCAATCATAACGCGGACAGGGGGACCGCCCGCGACCCCGACCGGCACCGCAGCCGCGGTCGCCGGGGCAACCTGCGTCGCGTGATCGGGAACCGCGTCTTCCCCTACTGCCCAGGGAACAGGACCGTCACCTTCGGTCCCGTCTCCAAGGTACTGGTCCAGGTCGAACCCCTTCAGCTGGCCAGTCATCCCGACCAAGTCCTTGGTCCGGGCGGCCAAGAGCTCGTCCCGACCCTTCGGGTTCCTGGAAAAGGAGTCCCCCAGCGTCGCCCTGCGACCACTGAGACTCCTGATCTCAGACCCATCCATCAAGATCTCCGCAACCCATCGAACCAGTTTCTGGTCGGAGCCGATATCAGAGGACTGCGCTCTCGTAAGATTGGCATGGTCCGTCCAACACAGGGTTCGGATAGTTCCGAAGACCTTTCGGGTCGCTCGCTTGACTTCGAGCTGTGCGAAGGCTTCTTGAATCAGCGGGGGCCAATTTTGCTGCGCAGGGGTCAGACTCTTGGAGTGAGTCATAAGAACCTTAATCCTTGAGAGGTCCCTGCTCATTTGCACCACCGAGCCCCCTACCGCAATCCCGCTGGCGTCCGCTATCTGCTCAAGGGGGCAAGAGCCATCAGCAGCCGACGCCTCATCGAAGGCCGCCAGGCTGATATGGTGGCTCATCATCTTCTTGATGGCCTTGAAAGCCTTGCAGCCGGCAGTGGTGCCTGTCCCCAGGCCACCTTCCGGAAACTCCGCTCCCGGTTTCTGCCATTGGCCCAAAACCTTAGCAGCATGGCCATATTCCGCTGGCAGATAGCACCGAAGCCAGTTCGCACACCCAAGGAATTGCTGGATGTGGAGCTTTTCCTTAAGCGGCGGGAAATCCACGACCGCTTGGCATCGCTCCTCGTCGGGCGCACTCCCGTGCCGCCCGATCCGGTGCCCGAGGAGCTTACCCTCTGACACACAGCTCTCAGCCTTGGCGACACCAAAGGAGAACCCAAAGAGGATGCTCTTGTCGAGGAAAGCTTCCAAAGAGACCAGGTGATCGAGAAGGTGCGGGCAAGCACCCTTGTGCCTCGCACCCATATCCTCCCGCAGCTTGTCGTAGTAGTAGTCAGAGGGAGGTTCCTCGATCATCTTCTCAATGTCGGCCGATTCCACTATGTGGTACACCGGCTCGTTCCTAGTGTCCACTCTGGAACCACTAGTGACGTCTCGGCCGTGGCTTCCTCCAAGCCCCCTCGTAGCGGAACCCGCATCCCATCCTGCCCAACGCGGCCCCGTCTTCGTCCTGAAGACCGCGAGATCGGACGGGACGGGCACGGTCGACCAGTCGACAGACTCGGGCCAAAGCCTGAGGTCCCTAGTCTGCCACAACCGCCACGGGCCGCCAGAAGACTTCAAGAGGCAAGTCTCGTACGGAAGCCTTTCGACATCCGGCCGATTCTCCGGGTCACCTTCCTGGGGCCTGCCGCTCCAAAGGCCAGCCATTCCTCCTTTCGTCTGCCACCACTGGCCCTCAGTGGGGATGGAGGAGAGGAAGGACACGGCATCCGGATCCGTAACCACGGACTCCGTGGCCCAAGGCCCTCCTAGGACCGTGCTTACGGCGGCAAGGGCGAAAACCGCCCCAACCCTCAGGCCCTTACGCCAACCCCTGCTGGGCGAGCATGCGCCGCAGCCTTGCAGGCCACAGACGGCGGTCCTCTCGGTGGACCCGCACGCAAAGCATCCAGGGAAGGTCGAGTCTTCGGCAGTGCCTAATCCGCAGTTCCCACACGGGTCACCACTCGCGTCCGTAAAGAGGGTCTCAACCCCTCCGCATTCACACGCGGTGGTCTGCGCGGGCCCGGTCCGGACCTCGCCGACGACGGCACCCGGAGAGACAGTCGTGTCCTCTTCGGCTACCAGCAAGATCGAACCTTCCTCGGCTCCTGTGGGCCACAGCCCAGGCACTGCTTCGCAGTTGGCGGACTCTACCGGGAGGACAGCCTCCGTAAGGGAGCCATCCTGGCCTCCACTGCCTTCCCCCTTCACAGGTGCGATGACCCCATCTCCGGCCAAGAGCTCCAGCGGGTTCTCCCCGCTGTACCGGAGCAGGTCCCT
The DNA here is from genome assembly GCA_905221615.1 of Symbiodinium sp. CCMP2592. Taxonomy (NCBI): domain Eukaryota; class Dinophyceae; order Suessiales; family Symbiodiniaceae; genus Symbiodinium; species Symbiodinium sp. CCMP2592. Next base: position 371,260 of record CAJNDT010002913.1, read on the forward strand.
GCCTCCGGTACCCGGCTCAAAGCACAGAGCACCGTCGAGACTAGAAAGCCTGGACTCGAAGGCGTAGGCGCGGTCCTTCCGCGACCTACTGTAGTCTTCGCACCTGGGGATCTTAATCCCAAGGGTTTCCAGGGAGTGGCAGTCAGGATGGGGCTTGAAGCCCAAGCCCTGCCGTCCCGAGCAATCCAAGGCGCGGCCGCCAAGGATGAGCCCATGCCAATCCGAGGTTCCTTTCGCGGCTATTTTACAGCGCACGAATATCTCTGGGCCCTCGCTGCAGTTGTCGGGGGAGAGCCCCTCCAGAAAGCGGACTCTCAGCACGACGGCCCCCTTCAGGGGCACCGGCTTCCCTGCAGCGATCCCATGGACGAACTCCGGATGCACCCAGCGTTCGAACTTCACGACAGGAAACCTCCGGTCCTCCGTGCCGACCCCCAAGGCAGCAGCCCGGTTGAGGATCCCACAGAGGAGTTCCTCCGTGATGTGGTTCGAGCCTGCACACCCGTCCAGCATGCATTCCACCATGCCGTCGATGACCTGCACGACTGTTCTGTACTGGTACCCCCCGACCTCGTTCTCGCAGAGTTGCCACCAGTCCTGAGGCAGCTCGTCCAACGAGCTGAACTTCGACGACGAGCTCTTGGCAAGCGGGAAAGCGGAGGAGTTCGCCGCAACAACCGTGCCAGCGCTCCCAATATGGATGGAGAGCGTAGCGAAGGGATTCACCATCCCGGCGCCACTCGGGGCCGCCCAGTTCGAAGGCAACGCGGCTCCCCCAGTGGCGGGAAGCGAATGGACCATGTCACAGTCCGCTCCCTTACGGCACGACCAGTTCTTCTTGAAGAAAGGGCAGATAGTCCCTGGCGGCTTCGCGCCCGCCTTGGACTTCGCCTTGGGCTTGGCCTTGGCCTTGCCTTTGGGCTGCCCTCCGGGTCCAGCCTTGCCCTTGCCCTTGCCCTTCCCCGGCGTTGTCGCCAGGGTGGACGCGTCCCGCTCCTTCTTGGCCGCGAGGGCCTTTTTGCGGAGCTCCTTGTCGTGCGAGTAGGGGCACGCGTCCCCTTTTGGGCAGTTCCCGTGGTCGCGGAAATGGAAACAGATAGGCTTACCTTTTCCATTTCCTTTCGGACCAGCGGCAAGCGTGGAAGAGGCGGCCGCCTTGGCCGCGGCCTTAGAAGCCTTGAGCTCCGTCCTCAGCTTCTCGACCTCCTTCCGCGCGGCGGACAGGGCTGGGTCTTCCGTCGAACCTGCGTACACGCTATTAGCCGTCACACGATGCGCAGCCTCACGCTGCTCATATTCGAGGACGACCTTATGCGCTTCTTCCCAGGTCGAAGGGCCTCGAAGCCCTGCGGATGCGCCGTCGCTAGGCCACAACCGCTTATCACAGCGGATCTCCTTCTGGAGATGTGGAGGCATCTTGCGCAAGTAGCTTAGGAAGAGCTCCCTCGCTGTCTTGCCAAGACCCACACTCTCCAGCTCCGCGATGGAGGCCTCAAACAGGGGCTCTAACTGGTGCCCTGTGAGACGGCCCTTAGTGAGGGCGACGTGCTCCGCGTCCACCCTCATCTCCTTCTCTTCTCGGCTCTCGCCGAAGACAAGGTGCCGCTGCTTGATCCTTTCGTAAACGGCTTGGGGATTATCAGTAACTTCCCCGGTCTTGGAGGCAGCCTTGTACACGTTAGTAAAGGTCTTAAGCCTCGAGCCGCGGCAGCGAGCACGAAGGGCGATGAGTTTCTCCCGGAAATTCATCCCCTTGCAGTTGTTGGCAAGGCCACAGACGTCCTCGAACTCTTCGTAGAACTGGACCAAGTCCCGGATGTCGGAGCGATCGTCGGTGAGCGAGGGCCATTGGAGGTCCGTCTTCACGGTCGTGATCGACGTCTGACCTCCGCGAGACGCCAAGGCCTCCTTGAGCGCCTCGGTCTGGGCCGCCAAAGCTGCAGCGAGCTCTCCGGCGCCGCCGCTGGCGGAGTGAGGCTCGCCGGGCTTATCCTTCTTAAGCCCTTCGAGCTCTATCTCCAGAGCCGCAAGGCGGGACTTCAGGGGTGAGTCCCCCGGACAAGGTTGCGGATCCTCAGGGATCGCGAGCTGAAGGTCCACCGGGAGAGGCGCCGGTGCTC